>CAAKHG010016809.1:3394-15688 GCA_901007715.1 Dactylopterus volitans | reverse complement strand
TGATGTTACACCTGCAAAGCTTGCGTATGAGGTCATCAGGTCTCTTGGTGATCTTCTTGGGGAAGTCCATCTTCTCAATTCCCTTCAAGATGAAGGTGTATGTCATCATCTGGTCGCTTCCTGAGAATGGAGGACTGTGGGGTGAAGGAGAAAAAACACAGAGGTCTGTGTAAGCAAGCGTCTCAGCAGAAGGCCATTCACGTCAGCAGGGAATGTTCTCTGCTAGCAATGATTCAATAACCAGACTGGATCAACAATGGATCCATATGCACAAACCTGCCAGTGAGAAGCTCAAACACCAGGATGCCCAGCGACCAGAAGTCTACACTGAAGTTGTGGCCTTTGTTGAGGATGATCTCTGGAGCCACATATTCTGGGGTTCCGCAAAAAGTCCAGGTCTTTTGGCCACATCTTATCTTCTTGGCAAAGCCAAAGTCAACCTGGTAAACCAAAACAGCTATCCGATGTTAATCCTGAGGGTTCTTACAAGGAACGGTTTTATGGTTATTTGTTACACTTGTGCAGGTATTCCTGACAACATTAAGATGCTGGATCACTGGAAGTACACTCACCAGTTTGATGTATCCCTCCATATCCAGCATGAGATTCTCAGGCTTCAGGTCTCTGTAGAGGACACCTTTGCGATGGAGGTAATCAAAAGCTTCTGTGACACAACCAATGCAGAATTTGGCTGTGGGCTCGTCAAAACTTCCCCTAAAAGCCAGGAAGTAACATTGTAACCTCTTGGTGATAGCACGGTTTCGAGCGTACACTGACGTAAAAACACGAAAACCTTGAAAACTGTAAGAGCATCAGTGCTATCAGCGGGCTACCTGTCTCTGAGCAGGCTCCAAATCTCTCCACCCAGACAGGCCTCCAGCAGCATGTACACGTACTTGTTGTCCTTGAATGTGCGATACAGTCTGGAAAGAGAGGCAACATTCAGAGTAAAAGCAGAGCTAGAATCACCACCTCACAGCTGTTTGCTTCTGCCAACAAATGACCAACAAGTAACCTTGACCTTTGACTTTTTATTCAGTTCATCTCCCCCAGGCAGTCCTGAGAACATCACATTGTAGGGACAGAGAATAGGACAGACGACCTTGACCCCTGACCACCAAAATCTAATCAGTGTTCATCCTTGAATTGATATATTTGCTCAATTTGAAAGCTCACATCCAGGCATTCCACAAATAACTGGTCCGAGAGAACAGGAAGACCTGCTCGATATAAAATGCTGTTATTTGTGAGGTTTTGTCTCAATTGGTTTCTAACATAAAGATCCCAAACTAAGAAGTACTGGTTATTTGGGTTAGGCCATGATCTGAGGTCTCAGAACGACTGAATTTAGACATCCTGCCCCGAGAACTGACGTGGGTGGAATCTGTTCATTTTTCAGAAATGACTCTGGAGGAAATGTGGTTCAGTATTTGCGTCACACTCGTGTTCATGCAGAAGCACTTTATGAATTGACTAGAACGCTTTTTTGAAAATGTGTTGTTTTTTTTAGAAGCAGATTTAAGTTGCCCTGCCTCCTCCTTTGTGGGTCAACGCTTCCTTTGTCCATTTCTCCAATCAGTTTTCCGACCAGTTTTCACCCAATTACAACATAATGAGGCCGGATCATTTCTAGGAAATCATAGTGGATAAATATTGTAGCTGCAGGTGAGGGCTTCTTCATATTAAAATGATCAGCAGTTAAGTTAAAATATGTATTCTCGAGCCTGAACCCAAATTGAACAAGCGGACTGAACCTCAGACTTCAGCCGTAGGCACTGCATGAACTGTATTATTTATTATTCATGTAAGCTGCACACAGCTTATTGGTCATGGTTACGGGCTATCGGGTGATTCTACAAGAGGGCTGAATAGGTGGGTTCCGAACATTCTGGTCATCCCACTCGGTGACCAAAATATTAGGGACCCCTCCCAGTGTAACCCAGTACAGTCCAACAACAGCGTCACAAACTACAGTCCCAATAACAATCATTCAAACATGTCAACACCTCTCTCACACACATTCAATCACAATTCAACATATATATATACACACATCTGTCAGAGCACCAAAGATGCGTGAATGTTCCATGAACCTTTGACCTCTGGCATCGCTCTCGGAAACACATCGCAGACATGAACAGACATACGAGCGTATGAAGCAGGAACCAAATCAGAAAGTGACGAATGGCTTTAATATGTCAGCCTCTGAAATTGGATTATTTTAAAGCACGGGGAAGCTGCCGCTGCCAGATTTCATCAGGTTTCTGTGGTACACCTCCACCAGCCTCCACCAGCTTCCACCAGCCTCCACCACCACATTGATAGGACGTATTCTGCTGAAGGCCTCAAACGTGATCTCATCAAAAACCAATAAATGCTGTTTTCTCCGACTTAATGATGCGGAGCTTCATCATGTAGCGTTAAAAGTGGAGGCCGAGCGGGTGGACTGACTTGACCACGAATGGTGAGCGAGCCTCGGCCAGGATCTTCCTCTCCGAGTGGATGTGCTCCTCCTGCCGGTTGTCCACCACATGCTTCTTCTTGATGACCTTCAGCGCAAAAGTAACCTCCTCGCCCTTCGCCTTCACCTGTGGTTGACAACGACAGGATGTGACATCATCTTGGACTCAATATTTCTCAAAAACATCCATGATTGAAACCAGAGAAAAGCAGCACTTTTCTCTCTCTCGCTCTCTCTCTCCCTCTCTCTTACTATCTCTCTCTCTCTCTCTCTCTCTCTCTCTCTCTCTCTCTCTCTCTCTCTCTCTCTATATATATATATCTATATATATATATATATATATATATATATATATATATATATATATAGGTTTGAGCCACTAGAAACAAATAATATTTGGTATTCAGGGACTGAAAAGTAAGCGCAATTAATCAATCAGTTATCAAATCAAGTGCAAATGATTTTATGTTGATCGTGTGATTGATAAATGGTGGCTGGACTGTCCCGGCGCCATGAGGCATGAGGGGAGGAGCCTGATTTATGGTTTGTGAGCGTTGTTGTTGTTGTTGTAGAGTTTCTCCATTTTAAAGCTCACAAACAGAAGCCTGTAAATGCGTCAGTGACTTCCTGTTTTTCACTGAGAACAGCTGTCAATCATGAAGCCACACACCCTTTTTATAACATCCAATGACCAAATATGTTATAAGAAAAATTAACAAACATCAGCATGATTAAAAAAAACTACCCAAATTGACCAAAGCCATATTTGAAATGTTTGATATTTTATTCCCACAAACAAACATGGAGGAGGCGGGGTTTATCGGCTATACTGCGGCCAGCCACCAGGGGGCGGGATTTGAGCTCTTTTGGCTCCACCTTTTGGCAGCTTTGCTGTGATACAGTTGTGTTTTTGGCTTCCTCGGGAGGATGTGAGGCAAAACGAGGTACAACTTCCAAAACTACCATTTTTGTCTGTGAATAAGAGCAACGGACGCAGTGCGAGCCGATAAACGTGGACCTCGGCATCTCACCAGTTCAACCCGCCCGAAGCCGCCGACCCCGAGGGTGGCGATGACCTCCAGGTGGTCGAAGGGCCTGGACGAAGGGAACGCCGACACCATCGCCTTCAGCTGTATGACGTCCGGAGACAGCGGCTGACTCTGGTGGCGCGACACTGACTTCCTGAATGGACACAGCCAGTGAGGAGGTTGGAATTCCAAGTATGACATCATCATCATCATCATCATCATCCAGTTTCCACCAATTAAAACGCCACTTTGCCCAGAAAACTCATAACTCACACTCGTACGTTTTTTTTCTTCCCCGTGTTCATACTTCTGGCCCGAGTTCGCAGCACCTACCTGGCGTGCCTCTTCTTGTCGTCGCGATCGAGTGTTGCCACGTAACCTTGTAGGTACTTCTGTAGCTCGTTGAAGGTGCCCACTGTCTGATCAAATGTCCTGGAGAAACAACAACAGCGGCACGTCAACGGCGGAAACCACTGGAATGTTGGCGCACAGAACCGCAGCAACGGCTGGAACCTCGACTGAGTCATTTGAGGTAAAGGAATACTTTTGGCACCTTTTTCGAACACTGTTGATGGACGGAGGTGGCGGATTTATCTCGATGCACCACTGAATGTGCCGAGGGATCATGTCTTGATGTCATGTCATGTGGTTGCTGGTGATTGAGACTAGACAGACTAGACTGCATCTTGAAATACTCATGTTCACTATGGAATGATTGGTACTTTTTTTTGGTTTAAACTCTTCTTTAAAGAAGACATGGACATTTTTTAATTTTTTAAATCAGTTTTGGACGGATCAAACATGGCAGCCACGAGGGATTCTCCATAATAAAACATGGTCAGTAAGTGGACCCTAACATCAAAACAAACCGAAACTGGACCTATGGACTGAACTGCAGACTTCAGTCTGCAGAACCATATTCACTTTCTTATTGGTTATCTCCTCTGGTTATGGGTAAATGCACGACTCTACAAAGGGGTGAGCAGGAGGCTCCTAATGTCTTCTGTTGACCATCTCTTGTTTGAAGACCAATGAAGACCAGCAGGACTGATCTGGACCCAGGGGTTTTAACAGCAGCAGTTTGCTGCGTCTTTCATTCATAATTGTCGCCACAGCTGGTCTGCAGCTTTGCCGGATCGCACCTGAAGAGTCGGGTGAAATCGGGTCATTTGAGGAGAGAACGGTTCCAGTAAGTTTACTGATGAGAACAAGTCAGTAATGGATCCAAGAAACCGGATCCGAAGAGGAAAACTCTAAAGCAGAAAAGTCCAACGGGTGATTCCAAACAAAAAGAGTCCAAAAATGAATCCACAAATGAATCCAGGAAGACTAGATGGTAAATACAGGAAGGAAGACAGAGGTTTGATGGGAAAACAAACATAAATCAGGAAGATACTCACTCGCGGTCGATGACCAGACACTCGACTCCATTCTCATCTGCAATAATATTGGCTGACCGGACGTCGTCGCTGAAAGAGGCAGAGACATCGTGCTTGTCAGAAAACACACAGGGACACACTTTAAAAAAAAAATCACGTTAATCATAATAAGCATATTTCTCTGAATAATATTTAAATAAGTTTGTAATGAGATTATAGTTATGTTGTTATTTCTACCAAATGTTTCCTAGTGGCGAGCTTTAACATATGGCAGGTAACCAAAAACATGAATATAAACTACACATCATGGCAACTCTGTAAATGTAAAGCCTAAAGACCTCCACCTCCCCCTGGTGGCTGGCTGCAAGTATAGCTGATAAGCCCCGTCTCCTCCATGTTCGCTGGTGGGACCTGAGCCAAACTCGTCAAAGTGCTCATGCCAGTTTCTCTTTTCAGGTAGTTTTTACCACCTTGATGGTTTTAAGTAGTTATTTGATGCCATGAGAAAAATGGGGGCGTGGCTACATGAATGAAACACAGGATGTCGCAGAGGCTTTTATGGACTTCTGTCTCCAAATTGAAGATAATGAAGTCAAGAGGACATGCGATTTTCTGTACACCGCTTTTGTCTTTTTCAAAGCATAAATAAAGAGATTTTAGCCAATCACTCGCGATTAAGATGGGCAGGGTTTAATTTGCCCTTCACTACTGCTGCTGCTGCTGCCGCGGCAGCATCATGACACACACACAGGGCTCGGTTCTGCGTAAAACCAGAACCCGGCTGTCACCTGATGAGCGCCTTCTCCCCAAAGTAGTCGCCCCTCTGCAAGGTGTTGATGATCTGGGGAACCTTGTGAGCCTCGGTGGTCTGGGTCACCTTCACCTGCACAACACAGTCAGCGCAGTGTTTGAAAGCTCTTTTCATTCGGGTTCCTCCGATCCCGAAAGGTCTGGGACTGGAGGCAAATAGACTTCCTTTGGTTGCTGAAGATGTTTCACCTTTATCCAAAAAAAAAAAAAGCTTCTCTGGTTCTCACTGGTTGGTGGGGAGGCCCAGGTGCTTTTATACCTAGAGGGTCTCTAAGGTCACCAGAGAGTCGCTGACCCGCCCAGGCCACCATGTGAGTCGTCAGGGGTTGCTTGGGTCAGGGTGAGTATGGGGAGGATCTCAGGCATGTGATATGTGGTGTCTTAGGCCTCCACCTTTGTTTGGAGCTGGTTGTTCTGACCTTTGTGACTTTCTAGGTATCAACGACCCTACAAACACCTGGGACCCCCCATCAAGCAGTTGGAACTGTAGAAGCCCTTTTAAATGGAGGTCAGATACCTTCTAGAACCAAAAGAGGTCCAGTTGTCTTCTACCTGTATTTTGTGGACCTGAATCAAGATGAGCTTTGCATCCTCTATTTTCCTGACACTGTCAAAATACACACTTTTTTCCCTCCAACTACCAGAGAAGAATGTGGCGGCAGCGGTGGCGGAGGCAGCGGAGGCGGCGGCAGCGGCAGCGGCATGCTGTGGGCTGAACTTTCTCAGTCTTTGGCGAGGCTTTAAAAATCAGGTCAAACCTTGTGGCACCAGAAATGCCACAATGACATCACAGCCATTCCAGCCAGGGTGTGTTCCAGCCAAGTGCCCTCTTTGACCCCAGCGACCTTGACTCCCCTTGTTTTTCCCGGTTGCTGCTCGGGTTAGCTTAGCGGCAGAGCAGCCGCTGTCCCATATAACGGCCATCTGAAAGTGGTCGTCTGCGGCCCCTCTCGCCATCTTCCCGAGCCTCCCTGGTGTCAGGTTCCCCACTTATCAGGCAGGCGGGCGGGTGAGTCATGAACACACACATGCACACTTTTTTTTTTTCTGGTGGATTTGCCAGATGGTTTTTCTAACTTTGACTGGTACAAGCTTTTAAACAGTAGAAATGAAGCCCTTTAAAACTAAGAGTCGACACATTCTCGTTTAGAGTTTTTTACCATATGAACTGCTGCTCATTTCAACGACGAGTTCATTGCAAATAGCAACATTTCTGATTGATGTGTTGATGAACTCACGTGTTTGTTTTCTTAAACAATTTCAAGCATATGGAAACCATACACATTTTCCAATATTTCAAGAATTTGAGCCATGCTTCTATTTTGAGGAAACTACTGTAATATTTGCAGATGGGATATCATTCACTTTGGTTGTAAAAAGGTATGGAGACCAAATTTAAGAGTCTTTGTCGAGTATATGGCAAGGTCCAGTTAAAAGAAAGTTATGTAAATCTGCCTTTTAATGTGAAAATATGGCTTTCAGTTTCACCTTCCGGACCTACTATATTAACTGTACAGTTTTACGGCACATATGGATCAACATCGCCACCCACATCATGCGATAGGGCGTGGGGACTGCAGGGGGGGACTGCAGGGTTTGTTTGAGGCGTGTTTGTAATTTTCCATAAACTGCCAGAATGTCCTCTGATCAAGTGAACCGTTTCCTCTCGATAATAATATAATTCACCAATATCTCATTTTAAAAATCTTCAAGAGAAAATTTGTTTTAAATTTCCAGTCATCATTGACAGTGAATGTGACTTTAAAGCATCAGATTTCCCAGCGTCTCTGCATTGACTAAGAAGCAGCTGCAGTGGTCCCACCCCCGCGCCCCCGCGCGCCCTCCCGCCCTGCCGCCGCCCCGCCCCCGACACCGCTGACATCAGCAGTGACATCGCTGGTGTTAAGGAGTCACAGCCGGTTTCCAGCTGGGCTGTGGAGTGCGCCCTTCACGCTGGACACACCCACTCGCCCACCTCCACTCACCAGTCTGGTGGTCAGAAAGCCTGCATGCATTGCATGCTGGGACATATATCGGGTGCTAACTGCAGCGGGAGCCTTCTTGGCGCGATGCAGGAAACATGGAGGGGTTCAATGCCGGCGTCACGAAAAGTGTTGAGGTTTTTTTTTATATGGAAGAGGGGATTCTGGGTAATAAGCTGCTCATGTTTACGGGTAAATGTGGAGTGAATGCAGAGGGGCAGTTTGAGCTCGTAAGGACTGGTGAGGTACGTTACCTTTCCCTGCGCGATGATGTAGAAGGTGCTGCCTTCCTCCCCTTCCCGGATGACGTACTCGCCCTTGTCATAGTATTCCTGATGGGCAGAGGGAGCGACAGGATGGGCGGGGGTGGGGGGGCAGTAGACTGGGCCAACGCGTGAACATTGATTTGTGCATCGACCTGGCCGGTCTGATTCCTGGTAGCCACCGCCCTCCCGAGCGGGACGGGAGCTGGAATTCAGACCTCGGTGACGCTCCGTCATCAAGAGCCTCGGGAAGCCTGCTGCTCGGCCAATCGGGTGGCTCCAGTCCGTCTGTCAGCCATTCGCCATCAACCTCAAACGTGCAGCAGTAAGACTGCAGTCGACCTCCAAAACACTCCGGACTGACGGTTCGACATCACCCGCAGATGTTGTCTGACCTCTTAAAGCGAAGGTTTTACTGCTGTTTGGACGTTTCATCAGCACATCATGTGACCACGTTCATCCTCACACTAACCTCTCGCTCTCCCTCTGTCTCGCTCTCTCTCCCTCTGTCTCGCTCTCTCTCTATCTCCTTCTCTATCTCTCTATCGCTCTCTGTCTTTCTCTCTCTATGCATCACTGTGACTCCACCAAACGAGGTTTCAGGTTTCAGATTCAGACCCATCTGAGCTGCAAAGGCTCGGTATCCCTCCGCTCCAGTCAGATATATGTTATTTTCCACAACGCAAATATGAGGCAGAAAGAACAATTCGAATGTTTGATTAGCAAAAGGAAACGGAGGCTAACATGGAAAGTATGAACTCCAATCCAGGTCAAGAACTGGACCACAGTCCAGATAATAAAGAAATTAAAAGAGAAATTTAATATGAAGAGCACCTTGATTAGTTTGGCGCAAGTCCCACCCACTAACATGCGAAGGGCGGGGCTTATCCCGCGTGTTTACTGTCAGAACTCTCTCTCCCTCTCTCTCGCTCTGAGCTCGTTGGTGTCTGTTTTACGCTTCAGCGGCGCCCAGTTTAACGCCAGTCCATGACGGCGGGGGCAACACGCCAACGTTCTGCTTGTAGAGACGTGGCGACAGCTTTCCCGACGTCGTGACACAGCAAATCCTGAACTTGAGGCGGCTGGTTAGCCTCTCAGGACAGTTTTAGGAGAGAGGTCAAAGGCGCATGTCTTCCAGGAGCGTCCTTGTCTCGCAGATCTTTGCTGCAAAGGTGAAATCCTGAAAGTGTCTCTAGTGGTGGTGAAACTCACCCAGGTGACCAGCTGAACCTAATTTTAGGACAAGCGCCATCCTCTTTTGCCCCGCGGCGGTTTGGATGTCTCCTGCAGCTCCTTGGAGGCATCATGACACCTTTAAGGAGCAGCTGAACTGTCATGACATGAGGACGCATGAATGATTTAAAAGAAAAGGCCAGACCGAGACAGCCAGCTGTGGCTCTTTCTGTCGTCCCCGACCTGGGAGAACGTTTATGGACAAAGAGAGAAGGAACCCCCCCCGAGACCTGAGATATTTCCAGTTCTATTGGAATTGTTCCTCAGCATCCAGCCTGGAACACACAACCAGCCCCTATACATCATTTGTGTCAGGACAACTTGGACATCAGAATATTTGAAAAAGGAATAAAGAACGTCCCCCAAGAGCTGCAGTTCTGGAGATGTTCTGACCCAGTCGTCTAGACGTCACACTTTGGTCCTTGTCAAAGTGACTCAGATCCTCAGGCTCGCCTGTTTTTCCTGCCTCCAACACATCAACTTTGAGGACTAAATATTCAATGGCTGCCTGATAGATCCCGCCCACTGACAGGCGCCATGGCAACCAGATAATCAGTGTTATTGACTTCACCTGCCACAATGTCACAATGTTATGGCTGATTGGTCTTTGTTTACTTTGATACCACAAGAGGGTGAATTTCACCGGTGTGGCTCAGATAAACTTCAGGACCACAGAGGAAGATGGTGACATGAAGGCCGAGTTCAGAGCATTGAAAAGTCAGCGCCTGACAGTTGCTGTGGCAACAACTCAGAGGATTTACTTCATGGTGGGAAAAGGACATGATGCAGGCAAACGTTTGGTGAGCTGCTGACCTTCCCTCAAGGGGGCGATGGCTTCCGGTCATGAGGTTCGATTACTAGCTGCCTTCCGCCTCATTAACATAATGAATGTAAAAGATCTAAACTGGGAAACCTTCATTGTTACTGGTTGTTTGCCAGTAACAATGAAGAGTTTCAATTTAAGAGATTCAAATTTGCGACCTTCCTAATGACGAGGTGTTGCACACCGAATGAATCGGATACTTTTGTGCTGTCGACAAGAGAATCAAATCCGCGGATCAGGCAAAGGAACCTGACAGTGAATCCTACACACACACACACACACACACACACACACACACACACACACGCACGCGGTTTGGGAAGAAGCCTCCATTTAACCCTCCGGATGGATTTTGACGAACATCTGCACCACTATTAGGTTACAGCTGCATTTCCGCCCCCCCGCTGCCTTCCCGAGGCGCAGCAGAATCGCCTCCATTAAAGGCGACTGAGTGGGGAGGAGGCTCTCTCACTCTGACACCGGTGGGGCGAGTGGCGGCGGCGTCGGCGGCGTCGGCGGCGAGGACCGTCCTTGAGGTTTTTCAGCGTGAAAAGACGCTGAGCAAGGCAGTTTTTCACTCCGGAGCCGACCAGCTCTGTTTCCTCTTTCGACAGCGAACGCAGTTACACACACACACACACACACTTAAACACACACACACACACACACACACACACACTTAAACACACACCTTAACACACTTGTTCTCACACCAAAAGCCTGTCACTCGCACATCTTTAACAAATCACTCGTCCCGCGTCTGAATAAACACTTGCTGGGGCCTTAGTCAAATAATTATGGTAACAATATACAGCGGCCGGCGATGACAGGAATAATATCGGCTCTGTTCATCAACAAGGTAATTTGTGAGGTCCTGCCGACTGGAGGTAGCGAGAATATGCTGACAGGCGGTAATGGTATATGGCCACATGGTAATGATATTTTGACAGCAGCTATCTGCGAACGCCGGGGCTCCCGCGAGCTGCCAGAGGGCCGCGAGATGCCGAGGAGGAAATACAATGGAAAGTCAAACTGTCCCTCCAGAAGGAAGAAAAAGAGAGGACAGGCTGACAGAATAACTTACCACCTCCAGGCAGTCCACGATTTTGCTGAGCTTGTCCTCCGGTAGGTTAGCCAGGAGCGACACGCTGACAAGGGAGCACATAGAGCCAGCAATGCTTTATGCGTGTTATGGAAAAATTAGCATGCAGAAGTGCCAGTGTTCCACGTCTATCTAAACCCGCAACCGGTCGCATGTTTAAGCCCGTAAACCATCATCGGTGTTTCTGCCCATGAAGACGTCGTCTCTGGTTAAAGTATTAAAATTGCAGCATAAATTAAAGAAGATTTTTTAAATGAAATTTAAGCTATTTTGGTTTTTATTTACATTTTTTTAAAGTGCAAAAGGTGTTCTTCTTATTTGGCATTTTTGATCATCTCCAAATGTTTCATGTCCATCAAATCTGACTATCGCTAAAACCAATGAATACTCTAGCTAAGATGGTTTTCATCACTTGGTGGTGAGAACCCTGTAAAGCATTCCGAAGTAAACACGGCAGCCCAAAAACATATTAACATTAGGACATTTCTCTTGTCTATATTTGTTTATGATCGGGATGAAATTAATCCAAAAGTATTTGAATATAATTCAGTTACATTATATAATTTTATCGCTAAATAATAATTGTATTTGAAAACATTTTTAAAATAACCCTCCCAGCCCTGAACACCACTTCCTTACAGGTTATTCTTCACCCTTAAATTGCTCTTTACGTTCTCATATAATCGGAAAACTTGCAGTAAACTGATGCTAGCTTACGCGCACAGCTAACCTTCGGAGGAAGTTCCGGTACTGGTCGTGTCGGGTTTCAGCCGTCCTCCTCATGATGTTCTGAAACACCTCACGGTCCAAAGCCCAGGTCCGGACTCTGTTCACCGCTGAGAGAGCAACAACACATCCGTCCTTTCAATGAAAAACCACTTGACCTTTTGCCCCTGATTAGCTAGAGGGTCAACAGCTGTTATCAGTCGTGGGATGTCACAGCTTAAACGTGCCCTGCGCCATCTTTCATGTTCTGATGTTTTGTCAGACAGACAACGGCGGCGGGGAAACACTACAAGCTGTTTGTGAACTTGCTGGCGAGTCACCTCAAACTCTCAGAAACAAGCGTTTGTGTGACGCTAACGTCACGCTAAAGCTAACGGGTGTATCTCCATCTGACGGGAAACGAGAAACTCGTCACTGTTTTTTTTTCAAGCAACCCCCCCCCCCCCCCCCCCCCCCCCCCCCCCCCCCCCCCCCCCCCCCCCCCACC
>CAAKHG010016806.1:56158-78523 GCA_901007715.1 Dactylopterus volitans | reverse complement strand
CTTTTTCCCGCCTCACCCCTCCCTCCCGACAAAGCAAAGGAGCTGGCTGTGTTGCAATGTCACGCCGGCCAAGGAACAACAAGCCATCAGTCAAATCCATTCAAAACACAGGAGGAGGATTCCAGCTGAGCTTTGCTTTGGGAGGAAACATGACATTTCCATAGTGACAACTAGACTAAACTTGACACATGACTGAGTATCAACGGCTCCGTGTTTATTTGTGTGAGGCAAAGGCCTCCACAAATACTATGTGCGGGGACGCATGCGGCAAAGCAGGGATGTGTCAATTGCCAAAAAAAAGGGAAAAAAAATTCTTCCTTTCCTTCGTTTTTCACAGCTTCTCTGATCTTGCTGTTCCTGTGAACGATCGCTCGTGTTTGTCTTTCACAGTTACTCAGTCACATCCATCAATGCAACAAATCTTTGCTTTGGTCACAATGTTAGAAAACAAAAGATGACAGGGAGACAGAATCATCATTTACATCCTGTGTTTCTTTGTCCTTTTCACTTAATTTTTTTTTGTTTGTTTGTTTTTTTTAAATGGGACATCTGTGAGCAAGTAGATTAATCTGTAATATGTGCATGTTTTACCTTAAATCTCTTGTCCTGCAGGACCTTCTTAATGGCCACCAGCTCTCCAGAGTCGCAGAGTTTGGCCTGGTAGACGACACCGAATGAGCCATTGCCGATGACCTTGGTGTCTGTGTAGCTCACCTCCTGTGGCCGGTCGGGGCCTTGGCCTGGAGTGGCCACCACTGTCGTTACCTTGCTGCCATCTTTATCTCCTAAAGAGAGACAAAACAAACAGAACAAAGCACAGATAAGTACAAATTTAGCACTGTAGTAGTGTTTATAGACATGGGGAGGAGAGAAAGAACAAGCCGACATAAGATGAGGTCGCGGGAAGCATCAAAAACATGAAATCATAGCGAGAACAGTGAACTGCAAATCCATACTAACAGAGAAGTAAGTTGTTGGCCTCCTGCTTTGGCTACCGCCAGTTTAACCCCCGTTTGTTCCAGCAGTGCGTTTTTGTGGTGAGCAGCTGTGCTCGTCCAATTCAGCTCCCAGCTGAGAATGTCAAACTGACGGAAAGTGAATCATGGCTGTGCTGAAAAAAAGGGCAAAAATAAATAAATAAAAATTGAAAAAAAAATTTTGCTCCGCAGAAGCCCTAGAAAATAACTGATTAAGTCATCTGGGTTACCTCAAATTGGCTTCGAGGCGTCAGATTCACGGAACGCTTCGGCTACAAACTGGCTGCAAAGACTCGGGTTTAAGCCTGACTTAGACAGTCTGATGAAAACTGCATCATGGGAATGTAGGTTCAAGTGTGTGAAGAAAACTCGTGTGTCATGTGTAATAATAAATCACTATAAAACATCTATTGTTGAAACAAGTCTTTCCCTCTCAATTGGCTATTAACTAAAAAAAAGTGTGAAAACTTGTCATCGCCTTTTTACACTTGTATTGACAGCTACAGGAGCGTATTTGTTTCACTGGCTTTTCTAGCCCTTCCTCATCAGAGATGCAAATGTTGTTCAGCCTGTAATAAAGCTATAATGTGAGGCCAAACTATTATGTTGTTTAAGAAAATAAAACCAAAATTTAGTAGCTTGAGATCACAGTGTGAAGGTCAGTTTTCTGTTTGGGTGGGTTTTCTCCCTCACATGCTCACCGTTTATCCTCTTTGCCAGAGCTCAAGTTCACATTAGCTGGCAGTTAAAGAACAACATTGCGTGCGTGCGTGCGTGCGTGCGTGCGTGCGTGCGTCCCCCAAAAATGCAAGCCTCCTCCAGATCTCCCATATGGTGGTGGTGGCCACCAAAAAAAAAAAAAAAAAATCCCTTCAAAATCTGCTTCTCACCAAATCAATAAATCAGTTTCACGTCACAGAAGGGAAAGTATGAACGGAAACACCCACGCTCCTGAAAACAGTTTTTCGATGAAATTCACTTCAGACAAGTTGCGGATACATTCAGCAGCCAAACGGATTTGTCAACAGCTCACAAAAAGGACACAAAACGAAGCCGAAGGATTTAAGTCTTAGATCCGAAGCGACATCCCTCCTGCGGCCTAATAGCTTACGATCTTACAGATCGCTAAAGATGCAAAGTATCAGCAAGAACGCTTCATTTGCAATGACAGTTAATCAAAGTTACGATCTGCAAACGGTTGGTTGTGCGTCCTCGCGCGCATGATGCCTATCACAAATAACCTTTCAGGTAATGCAATTGTTTCTGTGTGACTAAAAGAATTGCTGGGTAGCAGCTTTGAATTTACAGTAAACTCCCGTATCGTTTCCAACACAGTGCTGACATTATATCTCACTTCACTCACCTGCCCCTAAGTTGATTAAAAAAAAGGAAAAACAAAAAAACCCACAAAGTACCTCTATCTGAGAACTAAATGGTGTTTATCCTCATCAGGCTCTCGGGGCAATAAATCATTTTGAAGATGACCTCCAAACCATCTTACACTGATTTAGAGGTCACCATCGGTAGAAGTGGTTAAAAACATGGATTAAATCATTTTAGCACCAGAAATATCTATATTTTGACTGAGACGGTAACTAATTGAAGCGTTTCACCCATTTTCATGCGACTCCTGCATAAACACACACACACACACTCTCACGCATTGGGCAAATGAAACTCGGGTTCCTCCCAGGCACGAAAATCATAAATGTATATGCTGCATGTGGATTCCTGTCAGTTTTACCTGCGAGTTGTCCAGTGCCTGAAGATGTGTGATGAACAACGAATGGGAAGCAGCAAGAGTAAAGAGATGAGGAGTAGGAGCTCTAATTCTGGGAAGAGAAACTGACGACAGATTTTGCAACGCCAGAAATAGTGTCGATTGGAGTGTGTGCGTGTGTGTGTGTGTGTGCGTGCGTGCGTGTGTGTGGAGAGAGAGCAATTCAACTTTGCCTACATGTTGCAGCAGGGCTATTTCTATCACGCCTCTCCACTTCCTCAGACCGTGAGAAAACTGTACACGCGCAAACACAAGCGCGCGCGCACACACACACACACACACACACACACACACGGACAAACACACATTTTCACACAGAAATCTTACACTCGTGCAAATAAGGAATGCCCAAGCAATTGATTGCGAATAAAATGGCATATTTTTGCATCATCTGTCGCTAAGGCGTCCAGACCAACACTGATTGGAAGCCTTAGTGACACATGAACTATCGCACTCTAATCTGACACAGGCTCGAGTCTTTCCCGTAAACTGTCATCCATCACAGAAATTGCCATCTTTTTTGTTTTTTCTTCCATGGAAAGAATCACAGTCGCTATGACGAGAAGAGCTCTCTGCATATTCACATGAAATGAGGATTTACTTTTCAAGCCGGACCAACGTATCCATACAACTTGTGTCGACCGAGCAATTTCAGTATTTCTATATAAAATGAGTATTTCTGATAAGGACACAAAACTACCCCGGTGTCTACCCTGACTGTGTCGATGAATGAATCCGCCATAGGAGCAGGACTCGTGTGACAAATCACAGAGCGGCTTCATGTATGGTTTCAATATTCAGCTATAAAATGACACATGAGGACATCCACTGGAACTTGCAGCCAGAGGCATCAATAGTCAATTGAGGTCATCCGACTAGTTCAGGCCAAAACTGAGCGCGTGCAGGGAACATGTGTGCAGTGTACAAAGACACTGCAGTGGAGCAGTTATAGAACAGGCATACTTTGTGATCAAGGCTTTTTTTTCTGGGTTTTTTTTTTAACCGATACAAAATAGGCAAACTCAGCATTCTAAATACAGCTCAATAAACACATCTTGATATTAATTATTTGGTTCTTTTAAAGTCAAGTGTGACATTACTAAAATTATAATTGAGAGCTACACTGCCCTGGCAGCTGCACAAAGACCGCTGGCATATTATCACCTCATAAACTTAGATTTGCCAAACATGCAGGCAAATTCATTCATGTCAAGTTTCTGGTGATGTCAAGGAAATATACAACGCATTAAAAGCTTGATTCTTGCTAGTTCACACGAGGGCATCTAATGGTCTAAGGGCCGACCCCCTAAACACTCTAACCGGCCCGCAACACCCTCAGTTAAAGAAGAAAAAAAAATTAAATTAACTAACCTCGAGGCAAATGACTAAACATGAACAGAAAGTCAAACTGGAATCCAGCGGGTTTCCGCTCTCCGTCCATTTGAAAGTGAGAAAGTGGTTTCCGAGAAGCAACTGCAACCGATCAAGACCCAGCACAATGCGATTTTCAACAAAAGTCTGCATGGCAGAGTTGGCAGAGTGGTTGTCTAGTAATCAGAAGGTGACTGGTTAAATCCTCAGCTCCGGTTGAGACCGTGTCTAGGTTTCCTTGAGCAAGACACTGACCTCCTACTTGCTCCTGGTGAGCAGATTGGCGTCTTGCATGGCAGCCGGCATCATCAGTGTATAAATGTGCTTAAGACGTACGACGCTTTGGATAAAAGCATCTGCTGAATAAATTGTGGAATTGTAGAACTTCTACGGCTCAGCGTGGGAAGCGATAGATCAAAGCTGGCTCTGTGCTGCGCGTTTCACCGTCACATACGACAGTGGAATTTGATGGACTTACAAAAGAGGTGACCGACTAAATTGTTTTAAGCGGGGTCCACATTGCAACACAATCGGGTCGATTTGGGGTCCGACTGCCCCCTCCCGATCAAAATCAGCAAAGGCCCGATTATCGGAAGGCTCTTAAGATCATCGGAGCAGATTCTCCTGAGGTGTGCTGCGATTGATTTTAGCCTCCCCATTTTAAATCAGGGCCGCCCTGATCTAAAATCGTAAGAATTAAACATGTTCATTATCTGCACTCACAAATCCTGTAGTGTGTGAGGGACACCGAGGGACACCGAGCCCGCCCTGTGTGGATCATCATGTGGGAGGAGATGTGGGACAGGAGGTGAATGAGAGAAAAGGAAGGTGACGGAGATGACAAGGACGACAGCAGCTACTGTGCACTTTACATGTCCGCAATGACATCTCAAACTAGAGAATTAAATAAAGAACACGGATCTAATTTTACTGAATTATTGTTCTCTCGCTGGCAGGAAGCACGGGGGAGGAGGAAGTCAACTTAAGAGACGCGGCGAACACAGAGGAAGAGATAGGACAAAGCTAAAGACGACGGAGCATCAGCACATCATTAATACATTCATGAAGCTGCCTGCATTTGTTCCCAGTTCATTTTTGTGCACCTTAATATTTGCTCATTCAACGACACAGTGCACTGTGAGGGTGAAAATTATATTTTGCTAAATGCAAAACAGCCTGCCTCGAGTCCAAATCTAAAAAAAAAAAAAAAAAAAACATGATACAATGTGTTGGCAACTGTCAAGTTGTAGGCGAGCTTAAAAGTTAGGAGGGTATTTTACATAAATTGTTTTGTCAGTAATATTTTCATTGTAACCTCACAGTTCACCCGATTGACACATACAGATGGAAAAATGCCCACATTTCTAACAGATATTTGTTTTTTGAAACAAGAACACAAACGCTTTGGGCTGCCAATAGCCTATCATCGAGCAATCTGTCATGTCCAGCAAATGCTTGTGGTTTAACATCACTCAGCGCTACGTCCTGCATGGCAAAATTCAATTCTCACACGTGTGGCCCTCCTCTCACCTACTCTAAGTCAACACGGCCCTCTGGAGAAGACGATTAGCCACCGCAAATGCTGGCTACTAACTCTTCCCACTTTTATGAAGAACAGTTGCGTACCGCAGCTAAGAAAGAGTTGTGGAAAGCGCCTGAACGGACTGGAAAAAACAGATCCATACCAGGGGAACCAAAACGGTGAACTGAAAGACACTAAAACGCTCAGCTGAGCCACGTGGAACCGCACAGTCAGGTGATAATTCTTTGTGGCGTGACCCCCTTTAACACAGGCGTTTGATCTGCAGGTTTAAACCGAAGGACCTGTGATGAAACGCGACTCTAATGGCGGCTTTCACTGCCACACAATTCGGAGATGAGCGTGTGCATTACAATGAGTATGGAAACAGTGGGCACATTTCCTGCCTTCAAATCTGCATCAGCCCCCACAAACACCAGATAAGGCCCTGTGCTTTGATGAGGTCCTCCTGGAGTGATACATTTGCTAAATTCCTTGACGACAAAACCGACTGTGCCACGTTCCAACGCGTGCGAGTGCAAACTCATGAGAAGTGTCTTCCTCCAATGTCGCGCTTAAAAGAGATGATTCACCACATTACCGGAGGATCCAGTCACTGGAATGCCACTGCTAGGACGTTTCGGCCGGGCAGCTCTGGGATCAAGACATCAAGGTACCGATGACGTCTTGATAAGGCACGAATGTGGTTCATAGATTTAAGATATCACAGTGCCGTCTAGCCTGCAGAGCCACGGCTGTCCGGTTCCGCCACCATATCCACTGCAACCAATGGACTGGAAAGAGGATGAACATCATCTCGCATGCCTCGTTTGTTCAAAACACCTCTTTCAAAAAAAACCCAAAATGTCCACAAATCCGTCCTTTTCTTTTATAATCAAAAGGGTATAAGTGGTCCACTTTGTTCCCCATCATCACTTGCAAAATGGGAGAGAGGGGAGCAGAAAGGAAAGGCAAGAGAAGAGGGAGAGCGAGCTTTGAAATGCTAAACAAGCCGCTCATTGTTCTTGGCCAGCTGCTGCACCTCAAAAACACAAAATCTTAAAGAGTGCTCATGCGGGTGCGTGAATGTATGTAGCATGCGTGTGTAGGGAGAAGTGGGGGATCATAAACACGTACAGCTGCTGGAGATCGTCGGCCAAGTTACTCGCACACACGTGAGTAAAGGGGTGTGTGTTTGTGTGTAGAAGGAGGCTGGCGGTCATGGTTAACGGTAAGTCACAAACGCAAGAGATAAAAAGTCTGGGTAGATACCAACAAGCTGACTTGGCGCTCGGTAAATAACAGTCTAAAGTACAATCATGGCACAGCTGCACACCTCTGACGAAGCTGATTGATGGATGTGTTATTATTGTCCAGGCGGTTCTGTGGCAAAGCCGCTTTTAAATGAGTCATCCTTATACCACATATGAGGTGCAGTGAAACAATCATTCGGTCGATCGCCAATAATCAGTTCTTATCAGCATTTCAAATGAGGTAATTTCCTTCCACTTGAGCAGCAGTGAAATTAATATCTTTGGGTTTCTGGTTATTGGTCAGCTAAAACAAGTAAACCGACATCTTTTGGCTTAGAAGTTTTGGTTTCACAGAAGACATATGAGTTTACAAAGTAACACCGATCTCAAGATATGTTTCACTGCTTATGTTAACGTTGATATTGAGACCATATTAAAGCAGGTATGACTATCGGTGCTTCCAAGTTGGATTTTGGATGATGTGGCATTTGGAGTAAGTCCTATAGATACTGTGACAGAGTTTCACTCTGAGCCTGCAAACAGAGTGCCAATGCTTATGAACTTTAAGTGTAATTTAATTTTAGGACTGGGAGAGGACAGCATTTAGATTATGGTACATTACAATGAGGCAACAGCCAAAGCGGCTGTCTAGTCTGTTAAAGTTGGTTTGCTCTGATCCCAATCATGGACTCATTTGTTACACTGTTATCCAACTAACTTATATTTGGTCTCAGTTGACACGGGCCTTTTAAAAGCAAACCAGAATTTGTGAAGCGCAACGAAAATGCTCTCTAATTGGGCAGACGTCCCTTGCGAGGGAAAATTCTTGGAAATAAACAAAGCATAGTCGGGTCCTGGATGCGTTTGCTCTGAAGCCACTTTCCAACATGACAATTAATGGACAACTATGCGGGCTGGTTTCAAGCGTAGTCATCGCTTGTTACATGGTTCGCATTTATCTCTCTAGGCCAATGATACACTTTGAAAATGAGTCGCAACCGCAGCTGGAAAAAAACTCCGTCGATGCACTGGGGTCACCAAACGCGCATTAATCTTCTTGAATTGTGACGTGCTCATCAGTCACACACCGAAAAAAGATTTCAAAAAGATCCATCGGGTAGGCCCGCGGTTCACAGAATACACTGGTGACCGGCCACACGAGCTGGTTTGCTCCAAAGAAGAAGAAAAAAAGTCGGGTCGGATCCAGGCCACATCATGTTGTCGCCACAAGTCAACTGCACCAGAGTCTGAGTGACAGCGGACGGAGACCCACCTTTTCACACGGTCTTCGTTGTTTGGTTGACACCAGGATTTGACTGACAGCCGGCACGCCGGCACAAGCAGACTGCACTAACTCAGCAAGTGGACGTGAATCCCGTTTTAACTAGCTAACAAACAGGTGAGGTACAAAAGCAGCCAATTAGTATAATGTGAAGGCCTCTTCCAGTTTAACATGACAACACTAATTCAGGTCAGAAAAAAAAAAAATTATCTTCCTGTATCCATAAACTCAAAGACGACATTGGCGAAAGCTTTATGATGCTTCCGGTTTTTTTTTCTCAAAATCTCGGTGATTTTAGAAGAAAAGGACATGCACAAGCAGTGGTTGCGCATAAGAATGTCCAGCTTGTTCACGTTGCCATTTAAAGAACAGGGGTCGTGTTCAAAGACCGGAGGGTTTTTTTTTTTTTTTTTTTCATTGAACATGAAGGTATTCCCTCAATTATGAAAATATATGAAAAAAAATGTTATCAGGTTGTAGTATGCTGCATGCACATTTAAAGTATCCCTGCCAGCCAGCACCGCAAACAAGTCACACCAGACATCAAGTCATTTCCTGTAGCCAGCTCCTCAGCCGGATGGATACAGGATGGAGGAAGAAGTCTGCTAATTTCAACAAGTGCATATGTGATTCCCTCACACTGGGGAATTCAGCTGACATCAACTTTCTGGACCTAATCAATTGCCAAAGATTTTAAAAACGAGGATAATAATCACAGTTTCACACATGCAAAAACGAACAAGCTTATGCATCTTCTTGACCTCTGTTGCCATCCTCTGCCACATAAAGTCCTAAAGATGGATAAACTGTTGCGTAAAGTGATTCACATATTGACAGTCTATCACAAGGAAACTCTTAGTTATCAAAGAGCCTGTGATTGTGAATGCCACGTCTGCAGAAATCCCCAGCCTCCGACGACTTATAATAATGCGTACACTTATCAGATTCACTCTTTGGAAAAAAAAAAAAAAATTATATATATATATATATATATATATATATATATTTCAGGTTGAGAAACTACAATGAAACACTTGTATAAACCTGTAATTCTCAGGCATGGTTAAATCCAAATGGTCAAATTGGCATTTGCTGCTAATTCGGTGGCTTGTCTGCACAAAAAGGAGGCCGAAGTCCACCTGTTCTAGCTGACTTCTTGACCAGAACCAGTTTTCTTAAACCTAGTACCATTTCCTTCGAACAACGCACACTGACAGGGACACAGCAGCTCATCAGCACCCATATCTGGGGCACAAGAGGTACTGGGTTTGGAATGGGAGCGCGTCTGAGTGTGAGTGCATGAGCGTGCGAGTGTGTGCGTGCGTGCGTGCGTGTGTGTGTGTGTGTGTGCATGTGTGTTTCAGTCTCCACGGTGGTTTTCAGTACCCAGGCCTGGAGGACAGCCTCAGCCTCAGGCCTAACACCCACTAACACAAATCATGATCATATCCTCATCACCCCGAAGCAACATGATCATCATCATTTCTCAACAACAGCCTCATTTTCAAACTGTGTGTGGTGCAACTGTGCTGTGCAGCTTTTATGGCTGAGCCAATGGGCATTTAAGCCAAATTAAATAGGACACCTGAAAATTTGAATTTCTGCAGTTAATCACACACACACATAGAATGCTATAGATATAGAATGCTACAAGTTGACAGTTTAAGAAAATAGGACAACAAATAGGAGTGCATGGCTTTAAAGATTTGAGGTTATATAATGTGAGATAGAAAAGATTTGGCGGTTGGGATGGAATATCATGGTAAAAGGAAAAAAAAAAAAAGATGAGGGTGCATGGATCTGGGCAGGCTCCCTTGTGCAGCAGGTAGGCCCGCAGCCTCATGGCTTCTCCACCGCAGCTGGGCTATAATCGTTGCCACTGTGGCTTCGCGAAAAAGGATCCTGTGTCACACACGCTCTCCACGAGTCGCGACGTCTGATTTCGACACGGCCCCCTCGGATCAGTAAACCTGCCCCTCTCCGGGAGCACGTCAGCTTCCCCACAGTCAGCTATGGGCGCACCTTCCGTTTTGACAGTTGCGTAATTGACCGGCCGTATCGCTTTAACTCCATTACGCACACGGTCCGGCGCTATGTAGTAATGCCGCTATGAGATCGAAGCTTCAAATGGATGATAATCGAACCGGGGACGGGCGAAAGAAAGTAGGCTTGGAATCTGACCTGGGTCGATGCCAGCTCTACCTCCCCCTGGCCCGGCCCGGCCCTGCCCGGTGCGGCCTGCTCACCCCGGTCAGGTTGACCGGCCCCCGGGGGCGGCGCGACGGAGCCCAGCGGTCTGTGCTCAGCCTGCAGCAGCGACCAGCCCCGGCCCATGACACAGACGTATGACAGGGCTAAGCTAACCTGCAGCTAACGTCATGCTCGCTTGACACGTTTCCCCCCCACCCCCCCCCCCCTCCGTCTCCCCGTCTCCCCTTCCCGCAGCCCCGGTTAGTGAGGAGACATTAGCGGGGGTACGTGGCCCGCACCGGGCCTGGCGCATGCAGACAGCGGAGGCTGATGTGGAAGCACCGGCGTGTACTTACTGCTGACTTTCATGCTGCCGAACGCGGAGGGCTGCGGCACTGGTTTGCAGCTCTCCGCGAAGGATGTGGTCCTGGGCCGACCCGACATGATCCAACCGCTCTGATTCTTGGGGAGGCTCGTAACTCGCTAGACGACGGGGCTGATCGATTCTCCGAAGCTTTTCATCCAAAAAAAAAAAAAAAAAAGGGGGGGAGATGACGGTAAATGGGCGACAATGTAATTCACGGGGAGGGCAGGCAGAAAAGGGGGTTCCTTTATCCCACGATCCTTCACACTATCGCCTAATAGACTGCCCGTTCTCTCCCACCACGGCCAATCAGTGCATCTTCCTCCCTTATATTCCTCGTTGTCTTTCAATGGGCCTCAGAAGACATGTCTCTGTCTAAAATAGTCATGAATCTGGCCTCTCCTGTGTGGCCCCCCCGATTTTTTTTGGTCAAAAACCCTATTTCTCTCTGATTTCACTAAAAAAAAAATGGTACGAGGTGAGATCAGATGCGGGGAGTGAGGGTCCGGCGGGGATCGCGGGCGAACAAAGCGTTTTCTCGGCGATTCAGGACACACATGCAGCTCGTCTTCATATCCCGATGTGGAGGCTCAATGATCCGACTGCCATGGCGGCTCCCTCGCGCTATACCCGAGCCTACAGACCGTCCAGCGGAAAATCTGCCAGTTGCCACAGTCTTCTTGAACGCCTTCAAACGCGCTGTGGTGAGTCCAAATCCGCCCCTGGCCGCCGTCGGATTTCCGCGTCTTTTTGGCGAGGCACCGGGAAGGCGACGACTTCAGGAAATGATGGGATTTGAGCTCAGAGTGCGACGATACCGAATTTCTTTTTTTATTCCTTCCCCATAGGTTTCAGGCTCGCTGTCTTCGTCGCCGCGCACGGCAGCTACGCCATTTGCGCAGAGCGTTTCAGGGATGCGTCCGCTGCAACGCGGGGAAATGCACGCCGCCGACGTAAAGCGCCAGGAAGAATACAAAAAAACTGTGAACGCGCAAACGGCGAAACTGGGGTGGCCCTCTGAGCCAATCAGACAGCGTATCCTTTGGAAATGGGCGTCAGCGGCTCCCCTTTGGGCCAGTGACAACGCCGTTCTTGAACACCACATGGCATAATTTGCGTGGCACCGCCCACACGGCTTCAAAGGCTTTTTTTCCACGCCGCGACAGGAACAGTGGGCGGGTCCGCTCCCGGGATGGATGCCTCTGTCGGCCAATGGCGCTCCAGAGTCTGACTGTCACTTCCAAAGGGAGCCAGCTGTCACGGAGCGCCGGTGCTCATGCAGCACTGTTGCTATGTCGGCTTCCTCTCACACGTTTTTTTTTTTTTTTTATCCGCGCCGCTGCTGGCGGCAGGATCCATTTAATCTGTGTCATAATGCTCAGTAATTATATTAATGTGTGTGATCGCATCTGCGTGGCTGCCCCGTCACTCTGCATATTTACTGCGTTAATGCGGTACTTTATAATAAGGCACCCTTTTTTTTTTACGATTCTAAGTGTTCATTATTTTCTGTTACAATTGAGGCCCATGCAGCGCGCCGCAAGTACTAGTATTAATATCTCACATATCTGCAAAGTATCTGTTCATGAGTGCATTTTGCAAATATATTTCATATATTTCAATGCATTAATAAATGTTGGTGGACTGTATTAAGATTTACTCCTCCATATATGTTTCAGGACCCCCAAAGACACTATTTTTTAGAAACAACTTACATTTGATGTGTTTAAGTTCGACTGACTTGTTAAGAAATGGCGAAAAATTACATTTTGAAGCACAGCTGAAGACAAGATGGCTCCAGACCAGCTGCAATGTAACAAATCGTGCTCAATTTTGCTCGCATTAAAATCAGATTGTAGGTTCACAATGAAAATTCTTCAGTGTCGTGTTTTTTTTTTTTGCCTCCTTGTGTTGAACTCGGCAAATACAGAACTGAGCCAAAACATCACAGTGAAGACACAAACCCATTTCTGAGTTGAGGGGGACCCTTGTTACTTAGAACTAGTCCTTTATAAAATGTGCCTCATAAAATTCATAGCTTCACCTCTTAACACGACTCTTCATGGGCTAATGTTCAAAGATGTGGATGAGGATACAATTTTCAGTGTTTGAGTGTCATTTCTTGTCACATAAGGCCTCTTGTTATTCGAGGAAACTTACACCCGATTGATGCACAACTCTTTCTTTATTCCCCAGTTTCTCAATTTGACAACATTCCTCATCCCGAGCAGAGGACAGGTCACTCATCTCAGCTCGGCAGGAAAGTCTTCCTCCCCTCCCGCACGCTAATGCTGATGCTGCCTCTTTTGTGTGGTTTGTTGTAAAGCTCTATAAAGGGAGTTCCTCCGAGCCTGCCCTTCAGTGGTTCTTATGCAGAATGAAGAGCAGCGGTGTCTCAAAAACCGGCAACAGAGCAAAAGTAATGTGAGACACTGTATTCCCTTCATAGCAACACCTCCCCCGGCAAATGCACATTTTCCCATTAGTGAAAGGAAAGAGTACAGACAGACAGAGGGGAGAGAGTGGAAGTCAGTGAGACAGAAGGGCAAGACAGGCAGTAGAAATACATTATTTTTTTTTAAAAACTGAACAGGGGGGGAAGAAATACTCTGATTTCATTGGCCTCCGTAGCCACAATGTGAAATATGACAATTCAAAATCTGTTTTGGTTGTGATCTATCCACTGGAGATATTTCTTTCACCATGAAAAGGCAATTGAAGATCAGGATTAAAATATAATATTTAATACAAAGCCGGTGCTAGCTCTGTCGCCATGGGCCCCAACTGTCCTAGGCTATCTCTATAAGCCTTTTCATCAATCACGAAAATGTTGGCAAATCTACATTTGAGGATACCACGTTTGCGTAAACAACGACATGGTTAAAACATGGATGACATGCCATTCAGGGAGTAGAGGTAACTGCATAATTTCTACTGAGGATTTCTATCGCTCCGAAACCATAACTGTTATCATCTTCGTTCTTTTCTACTGTGAGAGATGGGATTCTGTTAAATTCAGCAGCAAAAGTCATTTGTTTGTGGTGTCAAAAATGGGGGAAATACAGTGAGTTAAAAAGCAGCCTTTTTAATTTTCCCCCCTGATAATCCTGATCGCACTTAACATTGGGGTCTGTGAGGCAGCGTGGATGTTACTCATACCATGTTGGGGGTTGGTGAGTCAAGAAAGTTTTCTGTTTGCTTACATGGTGACATTATGTGAAAGAATGAATCATCTTCTCTCACTTGCGAGTGCGATGTCACCGTCTCAAGCCTCTAACCATGCAGTCAAAGGATTTCACTCCACTC
This sequence comes from Dactylopterus volitans, assembly GCA_901007715.1. NCBI lineage: Eukaryota > Metazoa > Chordata > Actinopteri > Syngnathiformes > Dactylopteridae > Dactylopterus > Dactylopterus volitans. The sequence continues at coordinate 64,481 of CAAKHG010016806.1, read as the reverse complement.
AGAAACTTTATGGGTTCCTCCTTGGGCCACGCTCTGCCCCTCGGCCGGGCGGTTCTTGCGTAATCCTGCCGACAGACGATCAAGCAACTCCGAAAACGGACTCTCTTTGAAAGGAGATAACAAAAACAATTGTTTTCAGCATAGTGACACATGTCGGTTTGTAACACCTTTCGCTCAGCTGTTCACGCTGCGGTGGCGCCTCTGCAGTATGGAAGGATGTAGAATGGACATAATGTGGCGTGGAGGTACGTTTGAAAGAGAACACACAAGCGCTTGAGAGTCACAAGGTCCCTTGCTATTTCTCTCTCAGACACATTGTGCAATAATGTATTGAGTCAGAACAATAATACTGGGAACATAATTCAGTGCAGAAATGCGACTTGTCCTCGTCTCACTGGTATTGTGTTCCATAAACCAGCTACAGATAGGGAGCATGTGACAGTAAACGCAACACTGCACTGCAATGGGAGATTGGTAATCTGATGCAGAATTCAGATGGTTGAGTAAAAGGACACAGCAACGTTTTAAGGAATGTGCGGTAAACAGAAAAAAGGAGGCAGAAATTGATTCTGTACATTAAAAAAAAAAATCTACAAATAAATATCAAAATAAATAATAGCTGTTATTGTGCAACTGCTTGCGGAAAACCTGTGTTCCTTTCACTCTGGGTTCTGCATTTATTATCTGAATTCAATTTAGTCTTCATTGTCATCCCAGTTATTGAAATTATGTTTCCCCTATCTCTCGATCCACAATGTGCTCCCCAAATAGCTTCAGTCATTTTTAAAAATGTACTCATTACGGCTGAAAAACATGTATTTTTTAAAAAAATGCAAGGTTTTGCATCTGGAAGCAAAATATGCATCTCAATCAAACCGTGATAGATTGAAAAGTATACAAAGCTGTTTGCTTTTTCACAAAACACCGCGCAGAAATAAAAAAAAAAATATCTCCACCATGTAAAACAGTGAAAAGTCTGTGTAAAACACAAAAACACATTCATGTTGAGCGTTTCGTCAAACTGTCTCCCATCTGTGCACACAAGCTTCATAGACGTTGTACTGCGTGTTATCCTCAAAGCCATTTCTGACGGAAATGAGCGAACCTGTAAAGTGCAGTGAACCTGTGTTTATTATACAAAGGTGGGTTTGAGGTCTTCGTTGAACACCACAGGACGCGAGGCGCGATAGAGGCCGTATTCTTCATACTCGCTGTCCGAGGAATCTGAGGAAGTGTCGGAGGACAGCAGCGAGCCTCTTTGCAAGCAGGAATCACAGTAGGGACGGTGGTAAAAACAATAGTCCGCTGAGCTGCTCGAGTCCGAGTCCCAGTACCTGCAGGAGTCTCTAACGTGCCCGTGCTGCTGCTCATTGTCACCGCCCGCCGGCGCATCAGGTGGAGCGGTGTGACCACCATCGGCACACCTGTCAGAGCTTGACGCACACCTTTGACGTGTACTCTCTTGCCCCTCTGCCTCCTCGCCCTCGTGCTGCCTCTCGAGGTCGTCGCCGGGGGCGCGGAGGAGGGTCCCGTCCGCGGTGAGACCCTCGAGATGCCCGCTTTTACTCCGGGGTTCACGTCTGACCCTCGCCCCCCCGCAGCCAGCAGCCTCTGAGCCTGTGTAGAAGCAGGGCGGGGCCAAGCCCCTTCGAGAGGAGTGGAAGGGCGGGCGACGTTTCCTCATCGCGTACGGGGAGATGCTGGGGTAGCGGAAGACTGAGGGTGGATTAGGGGAGCGCGGTGTTCGCGGGGAGAGCGGGAAAAGTGAAGTCCTAGACATCTGATTGAGAGATTTAATTGCCGTTTCCATGACTGCATCCACACTCAGTTCTTTAAGGATCTCCTGCAACTGCTCACTGCTAACAAAACCAGCCAGTCTGGCATTAGGTCCCAGTGGGGATGTTAAGCTGCTGCTAAAAGATTCAACATCAGAGGGGTTCAAGCCTTTAGGAGACTGCAGGGAAGCGACAAAGTCAGCCGTCTCCTCTGCTGTCCTGAGCAAGCCAGAGGCCTGATGGGATGCCGGCTGTTTGAAATGCACCTCTGTTCTGGATTTACATGCGTCTAAGGGAGCAGCAGCAGAGACGGTCCTTTGATTGTCACCTTCATGCATAACATCGGGGAGAGGAGAGCGGCGGGGCGGAGCAGCAGCGGGGGCTGCGCAGCTCGGAGCAGAACATGGCACAGCGTCGGGCCATGACGAAACAGCAGCAGGGGCGAGGCGAGGGGAGAGAGGAGCGGGCGAGAGTTGGGATTCGGTGTCCCTCTGAGGTAGAGACGCAGACGGACTGTGAGACTGAAGGTCCGTGGTCTGAGTGGAGGAGGAGTTTAGGTTGGTGGTGGAGGAGTCCATGTCTTGGTCCTCGGACGGCTGGCTGGCTGACATGAGGCGCAGGAGTTTGTCTTTGGCGTTGTTCACTTGCTCCTGCAGGCTGTCGATCACTGCGTTCTTCTGGAGATTGTCACAACACACGTTTGAACACCAAGACGACAAGATGAGAATGTTAGAAAACTTTGCCCCAAAGCACATGAACCTTTGGCTGTTCTCTCAATTGGCACAATGTCAGTGTCCATTTTCCTTATAGGGTCAAGCGCAGGTGCAATTTCGACTTCTAAATTGATTTAAGTAATGTTTTTCTAACCGAGTTTCAAGTAAATGTGTTTGTAATTTGGCACTTTTCTGCGTGTTCTTGCTAACGAGGAGCAAAACAGCAAGAGTAAAATCTGTCACGCTGTATGTTTTTGAAGGATTTTTGCCAGCTGGAGGCGAACGCTTCCTTCTGTTGGCTACACGCGGACGTGCATCATGTGCACAAGAGTCTGAGGCAATTTCAAGTCTGAAGATGTCGACTGCATGAAAATCGGTGCTATCAAGGCTGGAAACAGGAAAACAGGCTGTTGTTTTTTTTTTTTTTAAGGATGCTTTGCGTGGAACACCAAGTCAAGGAGACGGCTAACGTCAAACAAGCACATCAGACAAGAACAAAGGAAAATATCTGTACATTATGATGATAAGATGAAACCAATTTAATTGACGGCAGCACTAGTAGACACAAGGAAATACTGTAAAAGTACTTTTTATTTTGCATACCAAAAACTATTGATTAATTTCACATTGTTGATCTGATTTCCCCCCTCACCGCCACCCACATTGCACAAAGACCTGCCCCTCTGGTTTTGCCCCATCTTATTTTTCATTTCACATTGCTCCTCAGCCTCACCAGCATAGCCAATCAGTGTCGAGGCTCTTGGTGGAATGTGGTTGAAAAAGAAAAAAATATGCATCACTGACATCCTCAATCCAAGATGACTGACTGTGGTCGTCACGCACAAAAGCGTCAACATGAATTGTTTTCTAAATTGTAGAATGTGGTCTTCATAACAACTATCCACAACTGTGGATGTCATACAACAGCGGATTACATCAAGCCTGTGTGTGTAAAATGATGTTATACCTCAGCAGACCATACGCGAACATATAAACAACAATTACTCTCATTGTCAATTCATAATCAATTCATTAATTGTCTGTCGGTTTTGTCATCTCGCTTACTGAGTGTAAGCTTAAAAATTCTGAATGACTGAAAACAAGCTTTGAGAAATTGTTCATCGTTGAGCTGTGTGAGAGTGCCGCAGTACCTCATTAAGGAGTTTTTTCATGGAGCTGTTCTCCCCCAGGAGGTAGTAGATCTCATCCTGGCTGTACACTGAGGGTTGGCTCTTGCTGGGACTGCTGAAATACTTGGCCATCTGACTTGGGTTGCTCTGATCCTCTTCAAACTGCCGCCACTCAGTCAGCTGCACATTGGCGATTGTGGCATGTTAACATCTTGCTCTTGTGTTTCAAAGACAGACGCGATCCGCGCACCGGTTGTAAACGTTGCCGGGGTGATTTGACACATTTTAGCCAGGTGTGTTTGGGCATTCGGCTCACTGCTAAAATATTTCCTTCTTCTCCTTGAGATGCATTCCTGCAGCGTAACATAAACCCAGCTCCAGACAATTAGAAACTCATAAACCTGTTTGCAAGAGTCTAGGTAGTTTTGACTCATAAACACTTGCTGTGTGAGTCACACTGCACTGACAGACATGGAAAACTGACTGACATATGGAAAACTGAGCACAGCAGTTGCTCTTTTTTCTTTTTTCTTTTTTTTTTTTTTACTGGTTTTGTCCAATCAAGAAAGTCAGACAAGCGTTTGTCATTCGTCTGTCGTCTTGTCTTCCTTCAGTTTCAGTCTGTCTCATGTAAGATGCTTTCCATACACATCCCACAGTTCAGTGACAGTTATAAATGAACAACACAATCCCTCTCCCCTGCGGTTTTCCAGATGCTACAAAAGGACCGGTGTTATCCCCTGAAAGGTGAAAATATCAGCTGCGATTCTCTTTTCCAATGATATATATAGAAGGGATCCCTGCCATGCCCCCAAAACTAAAGGAAATGTTTCAGACAAAATACATGTTGTTTCCTGAGTCATCTCCTCAGTCACCACCTTCCTTGGGACTTTCATGCATCTTGTATGGATGCATGCCGTCATCTTGAGGGCGTTCTTCTTACCTGAGGCACAAACAGCATGCAGTTGGTCGCCAGCGTGCAGACGAAAATGGCTCCAGCCACAGTGCTGTAGACCAGGTTAGGCCAGGCCTGTAGAAAGGTGGAAACGGAGACGGCCACAGTGGAAGACAGGGCGACCGATGTGACGGCTGCGATGATGGTGGGCGACTGATTAACTGGAGGATGGCTGACGTTGCTTGTCAGCCCGGCCAGATAAGTCCCGTAGAGGAGAAAACATCCCTGCCAAGAGGTGCAAAGGAAAAGAAGGGGGGAGAGAGGGACCTTTAAAAGGTTACGGCAGAATATTGCCCTCGAGGATTTCCACAAAACGGTTTCATTGCATCCTGTGATGGGGTATAAATAGCCACTAAAGGAGCAGCTCATGTATTTGAAGGGGTCAAACATAGGATTTTCACTCGGTAGACAAGAGGTTGCATCTTGTCTGAATGTTATTGCTACATTACTGACTCACAAACTCTTTTTTTTTTTTTTTTTTTTTATGCAGGCACTATTTGCAGCCTGGTGTCCACAGCCAATGATACTCACCCATGTGGCTATTTATATCTGGGTGTACATATAGCATGGCAAGCACACGGTTGTCTGTATAGCTAGCAGAGTCATTTGTTCCTGGTAGAAAGGCTTTCTTAAAAAGATCCAGCCACAAAATCTCCCTGACACTTGGATAATTTTGTGAAAGGATCTATTTTAAGCCGGACTATGATCTTGCCTAAGCCTAACCAAAGAATTTTGTTGTCCAAACCTAAACTTAGCATGTTAGGTCAACTAAATCTGAAAATAATGAGCCAACAATATAAAAATAAGCTCCATGGAAAGGCCTGTGGGTAAACATTTGCCCCATTAACAAGTGTGACGAACTGAATTGCTGCAGGTTTTTTTGGGTTTTTTTTTTTAATATAAATTAATTTTTCTCACTTTTCAGTTGCAGTTTGTGCATTTATTGTCTCTGTAATTGTATATTTTACAAAAATATACAATTACAATAAATATGTCATTTGTTTCAAGACAATAAATGAAAGACTGATATCATGAATTAAGAAAAATGCGTAGTTGCCTGTGATGATGTTCTGTGAAAATATACAGTACTTGATCTCTGGTTCAGAGATATAGGGGCCCTGATCCAGAATGTACTTTTCATCTGTTGTCATTCCAAAAGTTGGCGTCATTTAAGACTTAAGAATTTGCTCATGTAGGGGGTTAAAACGGCTGAATGTCTTGTAATAATATACACCAGCTGCGTTCCATGATGAACCCTGACTTTCCCAACAGACACTGACAATTTTGCACAGGGAAAACATGAGGCAGCGTATTGCATTCAAACAAAGTGGAGATGCCTTACCTTCTTAACAACTATAATAATAATCCACAGATCGGAGTAAAGAGAGGAGCAGGAGTCCAGCTGAGATAATGAGTAGGATATGTCTCTTTCTGCCACCTGGTTCCGGGAAAACCACATAAAGCCGGCGAATTGAAACCTGAGAGCATTCTTCTACGTCACCAAGTTAATTATATCACACAGTTAGTCATGTTATATTTTGGAGCTGCTATTTTTAGAGCCTACTCCAATTTTTGCCCAAATCATACGATGCACAAAGACTGCTCTTCGTTCCTGCAAAAATCATTGTGTGAAATTTTACCTTGACAACGGCGCCGATGGATCGCGAGCACCTGATGGGGTCTGTGAGGTTCCAGGCGGTGAGAACCAGCAGGTCTACCAGGATCAACAGCGCGACCATGCCCATCAGCTGAATGTCTCGGATGATCTGCAACCAGAAAGTGAACAACACAAAGCACCTCAGCGTCGCGCAGTTCCAACACAAATGAGCTCATTTCATCTATACAGCCTCTTCAACCACAGCACTTATGACTCAGTTCTGTCTCCTGTCGTAGTGATACCTAATGGAAACTACAGCGGTGTGCCATCTACTAATGAACCACTTGATGATTCATTAGTTTCCACATGATGCAAAAGCTAATAGACGGCGCATGCCATTCCGCTAAAAGCGAATGTTTTACTTTTTCACTGCGTGTGGATCCGGCTCCACATCTGATGCCGCAGCATTTTGCCTGTGGCGCATATTCAAACTCTGCTTAACAGCGTTTTGAGATATTATTCGAACTATTACAGAAACACACACACACAAAAATCAAGCTGAGACAAATACTCTCTACGTGTGTCTAAAAAGGAGTAGTTAAGGTGATTAAATCTAGAAGAGTGTTAACAGACATATGGAAAACTGAGGTGTGGCGCGATTGATTAATGTTATCAAAACAAAAACCGATAGACATAAAAGCATTTGTCACTCATCCGTCTGTCTGTTACATCATGTGTCTCAGCCTGTCTGACTGACTGACTTATTATCGCTTTTTTTTTTTAAAGCTCACCTCCAGACACAGTATCATTTTTTGATTATTAACCCTTATTAGTCCCACTTTTGCATTTGACCTATCCATAATGCACACACCACACGCACACACACTGGAGCTGTGGGCTGCCACAGTGGCCTGGGGAGCATTTGTGGGGTTAGGTGCCTTGCTCAAGGACATTTAACCTCGGTCGAGGGAGAGGTGAGCGCTGTACCTCAATCTCGCGCCCACGCAATCTCCTTCAGGTGATTGAACCAGCAACCTTTTGGTACAAGGCCCACTTTTCAACCTTAAGATGCCCCAAGATTAGGTGACATTTCTGCCTCAACAGTAGCGTGCACTTGTGTGCACTTGTCCCTCTCCCGAGTGGTTTAAGCCTTAGAGGTGGTAGGTGATAAAAATTGAATCTAGAATTTATACATAAAACAATCCACCAATGAACTTCTCGGCCTGGAAATGTCTGTCATGCAAAATCTTTGGCGGTCTTTATTGAAAAATTCTTTCTTTGAGATTGCTTCCACATGCTGAAAATCCAGCTGCAATGTAGAACCGTTCACCATACAAACATTTACGAGGCACTTAATGCACCCTTGAGTGACTGGGTCACATAAAATACCCACATCAAAAGGCTGAACACAGAGGAGACCACAAGGAGGTCAGAGGAACATGCCTACCACTCGCTTGTCAGGCACCCGCTGGGTGAACACTCTGTAAAGTCTCCACGTCTTCGCTAAAATAGGACCGAACACCAGGGAACTGCCTACACAGAGAGTCCACACCCTGGCCTGCGGGGGAGAGCACCACATCATTATCCGGTGACAATTTGCCCAACAATGCGATGGAGATCTGAGGTGGACTAGGGTGCTCACCTGTAGCACAGCTGCAGATGCTCCACCTTGTGAGAGCGGCGGCCGTCCATCAACTGCAAACAGAAAGCCACTGCTGTAGGTGAGGACGCTTCCCAGGAGGGTCAGGACATTCAGGTTGGGACTGGACATCTTCACTATCCTGGTAGGAATGCGGTCACGCAAGGAATGAGCACTTTTCTTTTCCCCACCCCTTGGCCTTCATATTTGCGCTCCGCTTTGCGGTCTACCTGTTGTTTTTGAAGCGAAGGGTGAAGAGGAGGAAGCAGAAGGCCAACAGGATGCCGCAGGAGAGCAGCGTCCACACCACCGCACTGAGAACCGGGGACAGGGAGCGCCTGGGCTGCTCCACAGCCATCTACTCACACACACACACACACACACACACACACACACACACACACACACACACTCACACACACACACACACTCACACACACACACACACACACACACACACACACACACACACACACACACACACACACACACACACACACACACACACACACAC
>CAAKHG010016806.1:30424-42342 GCA_901007715.1 Dactylopterus volitans | reverse complement strand
TATATATATATATATATATATATATATATATATATATATATATATATATATATATATATATATATATATATATATATATATATATATATATATATATATATATATATATATACACACACACACACACACACACACATAAATATTTGCTTTCGTATATTCTGCCAGTGCAATCACAACCAAGTATATTATCATTACCTCAATACCATGCCACTTTATTACTATTATGACTCTTGTACTTAGTTATTACTCATTGTTCTCTTTTTGTCTATTGACACTGTTTCTACTGTCCATTTGCTGCTCTAAATTCACTGTAAATTTCCCCACCGCGGGACTAATGAAGGTGTATCTTATCTTATTCCATGTGTTATGTACAGTCATGAATGCATAAAGCTGTGGGGTGTTTTTGTTTTTTCTGTCAAACTGTGTCACTTCAAATTATTTGCGACCCTGCTGAGTTAGAATCCAGGGTTTATGTAACAATATCACATTCTTACAGCATAGGTCGAGTGCATGATCTGAGCAGCACCTCAGGGAGAATTTTTTTTTTTTTTAACATCATCATGTTTGTCAGCTGCTTTAGAGTCTGCAGAGATGAATGAGGAATGAAAGATGTGGGGTCAAGCGCAACGGTAGCAGCTGAAGTTTCAGTCACTCACCATTGCAAGCAAACTTATGCAGCTGCTGGTGATTATTTGCAATCACTTCTTTTCCTTCCTCGGCAGCCACTTCACCACAACCATCACACCCCTCACCCCCGCCGCCGAGGGCCGCAAACAGGCTTGTGGGATTAGCGGTGTAACTTTAATGTCTGACTGTTACGGGGGAGTCTGCAGTGTGTGGCTGTCATGTGTAAAGGCTCAGCTGAAGTGTGCCAGTGTGAACTTGAGACTTTCGTGTGAGCTGCAGTGGCCTGATATACCGCGGGCGTCTGACTGACGGCGCTCATATCAGGCAAGCGCTCATATCAAAGTGTTCAATTCAAGTCTATTTTAAAACAGAATTTAAATCACAGCCAAAGTTTTCTCAGTATCTACAGGCACTTCACCCCACTAGTTAACACTCGTAGAAACCAAAGTCCCGACTGGTCCACTTTTCCGGCACACTAGTGATCCTGTGGACAACACGAATAAGTCTTGCAAAAGCACTGACATGGATTTGGTTTACAAGTTTTCAGCAATTTGTTTTGGATTTGTGAGCCAATTATAGTTGAAATGCTTTCTAGGTAATAAATGAAGGCCAAAATGCTGCCTAGGAAATAAGTTAAACATTTAGTTTTGGGTTTTTTTTAAAGCTCTAGTGTGACTGCTTACAGTCTTTGTAGTAGTACGAGATGTCAACCCTAGTGACCAATGTGTCCAACTCGAGCCAACAATGATGGAGTTAGTGGAGGAAATTGATAAAGCTAACACAGAGACAGTGACTTCCATTTATGTGCCAGAGGACACATGAACGAATCATATTTTCCTCGTCTCAAAGTTAAGGAATTTTATTTTACTCAGTTTCCAGTTTAACCTCAGCTGAGGCCAATTCCACTTCTGGCTGCTGGTGACCATTACTCCTCGTCTTCCAGTCACAGCCCATTGCTCCCAGCTCATCAGTCACATCTCGGGTTGCATCCTTCCGTCTAATTTAATAAGTGCGCCATCTGGGTGTGTATGTGCTCACTAACATTACATGTAACACAATTCCTCACAGAGGGCCTGCTGCTGGTGCAGCGGTCCCGTGCAAACGCGGGGCTGAAGGAGGGTGACAACGAAGCGAGACGAAACACACAGCATAAACACAGCCGCCCAGCTGCGACGTGGCCTAACACCATTCAAGACACACAAAATACACGGAATGCAAAGGGCCGGCGTTGCCAGCCCGGCTGAAAGAAACGGCCCAAGAGCGGCCACACAAGAAACAGAAACCGTTTAAGGATTAGCAGATCATTCAAGGCAGAATGCACTCTCCCCAGCATCTCTGGGCTTAAGGTTGCGAAAAAGGTCTCACAGTATTCAGCCTTGAGAATTCATTCACCTTCATATGCAAATGTATTCTGGAAACAAATTACAAAACTGGTCCATGTAAAAAAAAAAAAAAAAAAAAAAAAAAAACCCAAACAAAACAGTTGCCGTGCGTCCTCTGACCACGAGAGAAAAATCACAATGTGTCGACATCTTGCCTTTTATTTAGCACGTGGGATGCTAACTTAAAATTAAATAAAAGAAACAGTACAATATTACTATGTTATGCTGTCCAGCACTCACACCTTTTATTTAAATCACACTAGATAAGTGTATATACGCATTTTTAAGATATTACAGTTTTCATTCATGCTTTTGCATAGGTCTACTTCAATTGTCTATGTAGGAGAACAAGTACATAGAATCGATATACAGTATATTCCTTAATCATGTATTTTCTGAGTGCCATCTATTGCAAAGGTCATTTAAACATTTAGCATGTTTAACATTTGAAAAAGAATTTATATAAAATAAGTTCATTGAGCTATTAAAAGGAAACATTTATTATGTTGTGTTAAAAGATGCAAAAAATCACAAAAAAGTAATAAAGTTTCATAAGCATTGATAGTGTTAATCTTGTCACATTTCAGGGTGCATAAATCACATTTCATCATACTCATTAAAAGTCACCATTAGTAAGGCACTTGTGAATGCTCTAGCATAGGTGCATCTGTAACATAAAAGGAGAATTCTGTTTTCTATACATTAAGGTCTAATATGAAGCCATATGTTATCAGAGCTCCTCCTATATAGACTATAAAATCTTGCGTCTTTCTGTACAAGTTGAAAGACCAAGCAGATATAACCAGGAACACAAACGGTGATCTCAGCTGAGAAATCAAGAGGATATTCAGTCTCTAAATGATTACATTCAGAAAAAAACTAGAAAGGCACTATACCCTAGAGGAGCATATACCGCCTCAGAGAGCCATGTAGGCCAATATTTCGAGGAAAAACGTTCAGATCCGCCCTCAAATTGCCTGGGTTATCCCTCCCGTGTTATACCTCTCCACCAAGTTTCAAGGTAAACGGCCTCACTTTTTTTTTCCATATAACCCTGCTGTATGAAGAACACAAGGAGAGTGCAGATGTGCCAATGTTCTTTTGTTGTTTTTTTAAAAAAAAAAGATGGTTATGGTCAAGTTTAATCAATCTGCTGCAAAATTTAAATGGACTTGGTATTAGTCCATGCTGCACTCCTCCGCCAAGTTTGGTGAAATTCAGCCTAGTAGTTTTTGCGTTCCTGCTGTCAATTAAACAAACCCAGGTGACCTCATTAGTGGAGGTAAAACTTTTTAGGATTGCATCTCAGTTTTTGGCACCATTCACAAACGACTATAGGTGCTTACATCTAGGTAAATGCGTAAAGATAAGCCGGCCTCCCTGAACATAAACAGTAAGGCAGCCGCTGCGTTTTGCTCAATAGCTATTGTTTCTGTGGTTTGCCCTGGTCCACCCCACATCCACTTCCTGTGAGTAAGCCTGGCATTCCTCCACCTACTCACATAAACCACATTCTGGGTGTATTTAAAAAAAAAACCACTAGGCCAACCTGGCAACATGTTTCAAGAATGGTGTGGAATGACCACAAATCTAAGGAAAAAAAAAAAAAAACTTAATAAGATTGCCGCCTTGATCTTTTAATAATATGAAGGTCGGCTTTGCAACACGTTTCCTCGACAGACACACATAGTGTAAATAAGGCCGAGTCACACAGTGTATGAAATCGGCTTAAAAGTAATTTAATGTAGAGCCGTTATCATAGTTTCTGCTAACATATGTCACAAATATGACAGACAGTCCCTCCTCCACCCCACCGCCCCGCCCAACGGCACAGCAGCGTTGATGCTCACCTGAACTGGTTCTAAGTATCTGTGGGTTTTAAGCGGTTGTAGGAAACAAAAAAAAAAAACAAAACCCAACACATTGCTCATATCAAATCTTTCAGAAAACACTGAATCATGCCGTGCAGCTGCTAAAAAGCTTAAAGAGTTGCAAGTAAAGTTGACTACCCTGGAAACGGAAAGCTGTCATGCTGCTGCTTCATACGGGTAGTTTTACTGCCCTCTGATGTTCGACCAAGAGATCGGCACCTTGTTTGAGTCGTTGGAGGTTCACCGGCGAGACAGGGAGCAGAAAACTCTCTCCTATGCTTTTTCTTTTAAGGTCGCGGCAGAGAGGACCACCGCCTCAGTTTGTGCGTTTAAGTGACTGTACGCAAACATTCGCACACTTGTCCATGTGTGTGGTTTGTTTCGTGTGTGCGTGTGCGTGCGTGTGTGTGAGAGAGTGTGTTTGTGTGTTTGTAGTCAGGTCTGGCATTGACTTTGTCTCTGCATGGGCACAGTGACAGACTTGACAAGGCTGGGCTTGGCCACAGTTTCAGAGGCTTCTCCCCCTCCCCCCCGTCAAATACTATCCCAGAAGCACCCTCTGCAGGCGGTCGACGGGCACGCTGCTCTCGTCTTCGGACTCCGCGTCGCTTTGGGGGTTGGAGCTGCAGGGAGAGGTGCACTCTGGGGAGCACAGGTAGTGCATGAGGGGGAGTCGGTACTTTCCGCAGAAGTCCACAAATTTAATCTGGCGCACGCATGAATCGAAGTACACCCCTGAGAGTGGAGGGTGGGGGGGTGAAGGGGGTGAGAGAAAAGCCATGGGGAAATGGCAGGTTAGTGACTCATGTAATTCCATACAGGGTAAAAAAAATATATATATAAAATATGGTTTAGGAATAAAAAAGACAGCTGAAAATGAATATGTTCATTTGACTCAGAGGTTGTCAATGCAGAGAAGAGTTTAGGTGTATCCACAAGTTTTTTATCGCACTGACATCTCATTCAAATGGAACCGGCGTTTTGGAAGCCCGAATACGCCAATTTTTGAAACCCGGCCCAGAGTGATCAAATCTCAAAACGCCACCCTGGCATCTCCGTGTTTACAACCCATGGGCATCTTTTCTGAAATGAAGACGCCATAGCCCCACCTCTCCCTCAACCTCACCAACAACAGCAACAATGCAATGGCGGACTGCAGTGCTGCGTGCGCGATACAGAAGCTGCTGAGCTTGCTATGGCTAACATACGATACGAACGTCTCCTTTCTCGCTTGCGGATCCTTCTTCGGTTTGTTGGCATCGCGAGAGTTTCACGTGCGTGCTCCATATCACTGTCTCTGTTTTTGGTACGTTTCTGTGGCAGAGTTGGAACGTCACTTACAGGCCTGGCATGTATGCGACAGTGTTTTCAGTAGATGCGTGTGGACGAACGCATTTCTTGATTGGACGTCGTTTACGGAAAACGTTTTCATTTTAAAAAGAAATAGACTGTTTTGCTCTCCGTGTCCACAAGGCCTCATGGGGGAGAAAAAGTCTCTTACCTGCACATTTGGGATTGGGGCATTTGCTGGCCAGGTCCAGGTAGAGCAGCAGGTTTGAGGGCAGGTCACATGGAGAGTAGGGGATATTTCTGCTCTTAATGGTGCGTCCTGCCAACTCCAGCAGCGAGGGGGGGTCGTAGGTCATCTCCTTGACAAAGCGCACCACCAGCGGGTTGCCACGAAGACTGAGCTCCTGTAGGTGCACCAGGCTGAGGATCTCCCTCGGCAGGTAAGTGAGCAAGTTGTTGTGGAGACTTAAAGATCGCAACGAGTAGAGCCTGGAACGAGACGGAGAGCCGCTTCAATTTACCTGACGACAGGGACACGCGGCGATCAGGTCCAAGCAAAGGCAATGCCGCATGCAGGTTGATGTTACGTCTGAGGATTATTGCTTGCTGCACTTAGATAATGGTGATGTGTGCTGCAGTCACCTAGTGAGCTGTGGGGGGACACTCTGAATGCGGTTGTCACATAAGACCAGGTAGCTAAGGAAAGGCAGGTTAGCCACCTCCGGCGGAATGGCTGAGATGAGGTTTCCACCCAGATACAGGAGCTCCAGACTGTAAGGGGAAAAAAAAAAAGAGAGAGAGAGGGCAAGATTTGAATTTTTTTTAAATTCACAATATTTTGGTAATCCCCAAAGGGAGATTAAATCTGCATTTGACCCGTCTCTAAAGTAAACACACACCACACATACGCAGATGTGTTGAGTATTATGACAAAGGGGATATTGTTAGGGCACATTTGATGCGAGACTTGGAACATTCACGTTATCAATATTTAATTTTAAAAACGAATACATTTCGCTGTGTTTACAACCCGCCTGAACTATTCTCCTGCATTTTAGCAGCCCTAAAATGGTGGCAGACTTTGGACATTTCAAATATTTATCAATGATTTTTTCATCATCTGTTCAAACTTTTCTCCTTGTTTGCATGAGTTGGCTCTGGCAGTACATAAAATAAGAATAATAACTGCTTTTTACCTGTGAACAAGAAGTTGTGTTTTCATTGGCGTTATTTGGCTAATTTGAATGAAAACAGAATTATGTAAAAAAAAAAAAAATTGCCAGGTTAATTTTCATTAAACGTGGTGCACAATACATTTTGGGGTAGATCTTTTTGTGTGTGTGTGCTTTTAACATTTCAAGATGTTTTGAGGCAGTTTCATTTTTCTTAGTAATTAGTAAATATTACATAAACCTTTCACAAAATCAGGTGTTTCTATCGTGATAATATCTGTAAATGTACAAGATTCAACACAGACCTTGAAAAATTGTTTATATATGAGTCGACTATTGGCCTTCTTCTCCTGTTTGTGTTCATTATCCCTCCAAACACGAACATAAAGGTGTTCGGCCAGTCCAAAACATTTCAGTGAATTTCCTGGCCTATTTAACTCCACTTTAGCGTTAAGCTGGGGATCAGCTAAAACATAAAACGACAGTTAAGGTCGATGTTTTTGTAAAGTCACAACAATGCCTATTCATGGGATGAATTTCAGATAAGCAAGTTTATTGGCAGCTACTAAACAGCTATCAACTATGGTTGACCAAAGATTGTTGGTAATTTCATCCTCGTGGCCCTTTCCCAACCTCCAGTTATCAAAGGGAAACTCAAGAGACAAGTAAAAAAAAAAAAATGTTCATTTGCTTCACTGAGTGTTGTGGAAGCTGTAGTTTGGCATCCGGCAGCCAAGTGGGGGGGAAAAAAAAGGGAATTACTTTTTCAAATAAGCCGTCTATAAATTAAAACCTTTAGACACCACAAGAGGGAGCTAACAGTGCATATCCCCATACTCAATGGGATGCGTGTCAGTGGGGCCATGCTTTCAAACCATAAAAATACAAAAAGGACTGAGGGGAACCAATACTCAGCTAAGGTTAAACTGGAAACCACAATTATCTCAGTTCCCATTGGTGCTGTGCACAGATTTATGCACTACAGCTCAGTACGATCATTTCTGCTGGGAGCTTGAAAATTCTGCATTTAAGTTCAGTAGACAAATTTTGATTTTTCCTAATTTGTAGCATTAAGACAACATAGGACCCTCATAGGCTAATGGAGGTATAGAGTACACAGGAGGTAATTGGGGGTGAAATAGGCAGAGAGCAATGGATGGCTGGTCAGCGAAAGTAAGCTGTCAGGCCAGCCGCCTGCTGGAACTGATGACACAGCGACTGTGAGACAGGAAGCCATTATACTGTCCTTGGTGCCTGAGCAATCCCCCCTCTGTCACGGCAACTAACTGAGACATTCAGGGTCTGCTGACACAAAATCGGCCACAAGAGATCTGGCTGGTCAGGAATGTACATAAGAGAAAGAATTCAATGCTTAACATTTTCAGGAAAGTCTTTTCCAAGGCTTTTTGATCCATTTGTGAGGTAATATTTTTAGTGAAAAAAAAAAACAATGGAAAAACATCTTTCAGTGTCTTAGAAAGGAGTTGGTCCATCATGCGGTGCGCCAACTGTTTCAATGGGCCTCAGTATAGATTGTAAAAATCTCTGGAACTTGACTGAAAGGAAGAGCACCTTTCTTACAAAAGATATTTCCTCAATTGAGGTTTTGGTGATGGTGGCTCTAGATGGACAGAAAAAAATGTCTTCCTTTAATCATCAGGAAAATGACAGATCCCGATGATGGTTTTCGTTAAAAATACCAAAAACACTTCAGAAAAAACACCATTTCCTTGAGAAAATGTTTGTTTCAAGAGGAAACAATAGACCAACAGCAATAAACAAGGCACTTCAAGAAGTACATAGGTGGTGCATTGGTGAATTGGTGTAACCCACCACCAAGAATTTGAGCCTGCTAAGTCCTACCCCGCTAATAGTTACCATTTTCAAGGAGAGTTTTGGGGTCGAGGGAAAGTTTTTCCCGGGGTAATTTCGCTGAGAGGTTTTCAAAACCGCGGGCAGATGAAAAAAGTTCCTGCGCTAGATCGTAGTGAACACAGATAAGCCCGTTTTAGACACAATTCCAAAAAAACCCCCCAAAAAACAGTCATGTCAAATGTTAAACAAATTTCTATAATACTTAGTACTGACGTTTTTTTTTCCCCTAAATGTGACCTGAACCAATTCTGATGGCAAATATCAAGAGTGACTCCCATAAAGGTGGTGAATTTCCGCTGCACACGCTGAAGTGACCGCGCATCGTCGAGCGCGTCATCGTGCTCTGTGCCGAGGCGCCATCGCCGCCTGGTGACCGGCAGTCCGGCAGCTGAGAACAGCCGATCTGAAGTTACCCAGGTTTTCTACAGCAGTTGAGTATCTTCAATCTTCAGTCTCTGTCCCCTAAAAAAAAAAAAAAGTCGCACCCTGTCTGGTTGCGGTTACGTGGCAAAATTCTTTGCATTGCTTGAAGACGCACGCTGCACAACGCATCTTCTTCGACACGAATGTTACATTGACCTAATTCCACATGATCCAAAACAACTTTTTTACGCTCAGGTATCGATCAGTGGTTCATAAAGCCCATCCCTCCTGCTGTCTAACATGTCGGTCCAAAATCTCTTACGGGCGTTCAACTATCATGAGATACAGAGACTGCAAAGGCCATAGCACCATTTACATTTTTCTCATAGTTATCAAGTTATTCAGTGACCCATCTCGTGTGTGTAGAAACATCTGCAGCGTTACATTTTGACTTTTATTCTGTTTTTTTCCTTAGTTTTCTAACCCCTCTGCAAGTAAGATATGATGCCTATCACGATGTCCTCAGTGAACCAGACTATATTCGATGCACCGAGTGGCATGCTATCCTCTTCCTTTCACACACGCGTCATTAACGATAACTTAACAGGTCACAAAAGTGTGCTTATGCGTGAGTCACCTCCTGATGAGACATTCAGATTTGATCTTTGGCCAGGTTGCAGGTCACTGTGACTTGCTACTGTTAAACTCCAGGAAAGGATAAGATAAAAAACAATGGCAGTATAGAACTGTGACACAGTGAGACGTTATTCTCTCGTCTGCAGCCACATAGCTAGAAGCACAGTCCGCCATCTGTTGAGTTAGAACTTTTTCTGTTTACATTTTTGCCTTCCAGTATTCGTCATAACATTTTTTCCAATTGTACTGCATGCCTCTAGTACTTCTCTGCTTTACCTGTGTTACTCTATACAGCCCCCCCAACGTTACAAAAACAGCATAAGTAAACAATTACCTTGCAGATGCACCGAATCATGTTTTCAGAAAAAAAAAGGCTGCATGACTGATGGAGGCAGAAACAGTGACAAATACAAAGGAATTGGGCACATGGCTTCAGATGTCGTAGATACAGCAAGGGGAAGGTTTTTAGCTCCCATGTGTGGGAGAGAATGTTGCAGTTTAAGAGCTTATATCAGCTAAATTGTTGCAATTGAAGCTACCTAAACCTGAAGCTCAGCTGCAAGATGTATACTTTGTATGTTTACTTAACTGGGCATGTGGCAACAGAGAAAAACAAAACTGTTGGCAGTTAATGTAGGTCAGTCAACGGCTCGGACTCAACTGAAATCTAAGTGGGTTTACAATACTTGATACAAATAATAAAAAAAGCTAGCAGATGCAGCATAACAAAGGTAACATAAAACAGATAAGAGCTACACTCATGACTACAACTCAGGAAATCACCAAACTTTACGAATGCTACGTCCAGTATATTTAGAGATTTGGATTTGCTTAGATGAAATTGTTTGATTACCAATTTGTTCAACTAAATGTGTAAAAGCGGGTGAATTCTCCGACAGCCCAAGTAGACGCCTTCAAATTCTTTCTCCTGTCTGACTTCTGGTCCAAAACCCCAGACCCGAAGCTTGATCCTTTGCATTGTCAACGCGACGGCAGACTTCACGACGAAACTACAGACCAATTTAAAAATGAGTGCATTTCAGCACAGGTCCAGAAAACTTTTCTAAGACAAACAGCATACAGTCTCTGCATCTTAGAGATCAACACGTTCCTGAAACCGACTAAGTGGTGATGACACTGTGGTTTTGACTCAGCTATGCTCATCATTTTTGCTCAACGGGATACATGATATTTGCTTGTCCAGCCGAGGTGCAACTCGGTGACCTCGATAAATATGGGGGGGCCAGTGGGGGTTTGCCGAGTGACTGGACTATACGGAACCCTTCAAGGAGGTACAACTGCAAGCCAGGTTCTGCTCGTTTGCGCTGCTTTACTGTCCTGCTCATTTCTGCATGATTTGGGCTTCGTTAGCATAACATCATATTAGGATCACTGCCTAAAAGGTAAAACCGAGAAAATTACATGTTTTGTATTGAATAAATCATTCGTGAAATGCAAGAAAATCGCAACCCCAGTTGAAATCAAAGATTGTTTAATTGAAACAAAAAAAAAATTATTGAATTAAACAAAAATGTTTGCGTGATAATTTGGCTTCGAAACATCAGGTTGACGTGTTGAATATTGACATCGCGAGTAATGTTTCTGCTTTTCTTTAGTCTGGGGGACTATTTTCTTGTCTTCACTGCGACCTGTGCCACGTTAAACTTATACCATTCCCCTTGACACGTTGCCAACACATCAAGTCCGATATCTACTTTATTTACAGTTGGTGTTTACAAAAAATCATCATTTTCCAAAAAGTTATTATTCAATTTCCATGCAGGATTCGTGTTAGACTAATTTATATACAATGATATGGACAATGTGAATACACAACGATTAAACAGAGGTGATGCTGGGATGTCACGTTTAGAGACATCATTGATTAAATTTGAGCGAGGACTATAATGATATGCATCAAACCGGGTATAGTACTGATAGGACTTCAAATTTTCCAATGGTCAAATGGCCACACTCCCTTCAGTGATCAAACAATCTATAGTTACATCATAACTAGAGGTCAGAGTCTCCTTCTATTACAATTTTATCAGTTGTAAAAGACAAATTCCATTCCTCTAAGCGCTTTCTTAGGGATGAAAAGAATTCAGTTCTGAGTTTGTTTGTTTTTTTATTTCCATATAAACGCAACAAAATATTGTTCATCCTTTTATCTTTGACACCATCACCATAAACCAACGACTACTGGTATTCGTTTTTTTAATTTCATTACCAGGAAACCCTATAAACAGGATCATACGTTATACTCAGCCACCAATCACGGCAGCTGAATAAGATGCATCATGATTAAAGAAAATTACATCCCCCCATTGCAGCTATCACAATTCAGCATCTGCCTCAAATGAGTCTCTCGCAAAAAAAAAAGCCAATTAGCCCTTTGCTTCTTAGAAAACGTAGCAAACAGATATTTCACATTAATCTTTAACGCCATGGTACTTAGAAGAATGTGCTGAGAATTTATGACGTGCAGGAATGAGTAATCGTTTAGAGTAAGGTAAGTTCAGTGCAACAGCCTTCAAAAATCCTCCACAACAACAACAACAGAGAATTCCTAATTAGCGCACCGACACAAAGGAGCTGGAACCATTCCTGCATATTTAGGGTCCACACTTTGGTTGTGAAGTTTGGTATGAGCCTCTCAGTCTTCTTTTTTTTTTTTTTTTTTGGGGGGGGGGGGGGGTCCC
>CAAKHG010016806.1:15301-30404 GCA_901007715.1 Dactylopterus volitans | reverse complement strand
GGCTGTGTTTTTTTTTTTTTTTTTGGGGGGGGGGGGGGGGGATCTCCTCTGAAGTGTGTATGCAGCTCACTGCAAACTCTCGCATCTCTCAGCCATTTCCCAACGTCATCCCAGACAGTTTGCATCCTTAGGTCATGATCGCCTTGTGCTGCTTGAGATGGCGACGCTGCCGGATGGTGGACGGCATCCACCCGCTCTCGTAGCTGCTCGACGGACAGCCGCCCAACTCATGTAGGAATCCAGATGACGGCTTCTTGCGACGTCTCTCCAGAAGGCCAGTCAGCCTCGGCTTCCAAAAGCTCTTGGAGCCGGCTTGTTCCCCGAAATGCATTTAAAAAACAAACCAAAAAAAAGATATTCTTGTTTTGTTTTACTGCCTTCCTATTTGCTTCAATGCGTCTTTCAAAACTTGTTCAAAAGGTTGATACGCTCATCCATCTGCTAGGCCGCAGGTCGCGCCGCTGGGAGGATCGCGTTTATCATCTCTCTACTTAACACTGAGTTTTCATCTTGTTGGGGTTTATAAGGCTTTTTATTGGAGTGTAGTTCAAATTTCTTCTGTTCCCTGGAAGTCACCCCGTCCACTTCAAATTCTTCAACATCGCCGCCGTCGCACGGCTGTCGGGTCGTATTTGTGGTCATGGTCAACCACGCTCGCGGGCACGCCGCTTCAAGTGTACCAAATGTCTTTGGATTTTGCGGTCTAACCGATGCAAACAATATGAGACGATGTCAAGCGGTTTTATCCCACTAGGTTATTGCATGAGAAGTTCACAGATCAAGGATTAAACAGAACGCCACCACGGTGTGGCCACTTATTCCACCACCATGAATCTCTCTCCACCGTGGGGGCATTCCAATAGTCCTTTTAGCTTCGGAAGGTTCCTAACTGAGTAAAATGACTCAGGAGTACCTCTGTCGCCGCCATGATGAGAGCTGTGCAAATTCTCTTGAACGTTAAGGAAAGATACATTAGACCTCACTTGGCAAAAGGAACGGAGACCTGCCGTCCCACAATCCCTTGCTGCGCGCCATTTGGCCGTTCACGGAAACAAAACAAAACCACTCCATCATCCGCTCCTTGGACGCGTTTTAATCTTTTTTATTACCAAATGTCACATTTTATGTTATCAATTAAAAACGGTATCATGTCTGTCACGCTTCCTCTCGTCGATCGATTAGCAGCGACAGTATTTCTAGTGAGAATTTTGCGGATCACTTGCCATGACCTTAGCCTCATTCTTTATTTATTATTCATTTGACTGTGTTGATATTTGCTCATCTTTTAAACCTCTGGTTCTGTTGACTCAACACTGCAGCTGCCTCACGCCTGAATTTCTTCAGGGTTAAAGTAACGCGTTTTTGACATTAAACCGTCAATGTGATGCTGTTAAAGTCAAATGATCACAGCAAAGTTGTACTCAGATGATGTTTATAAAATTACTTGAAAGATTGATGATATTTTCAGTGGTTCTGACATTTCACCGCTGCCTTGCATGTGCAGATCCATTACTTTTATACCAAATGAGGATACATATTGGACTTGAGGCTGAGTAGCCACTGTTTCAGCCAATTAACTTCATTTCTGCAGCTTCTATTCCTTTATTTATTTATCACCACAGCAGGACAGGGCATAAAATGACGTTGCTGCATTTGATGGCATATTCAAGTTATGACGACTGTTCTCTTTTCCTAAGCTCTTATGAATTCTCCTTCACATCTTTCCTTGACTAATGTGACATTCCCCAACGGACTCGAGGAGAGGGAGACAGGAAGGAATATTCGAACGAACGTGCTCCTCACTCAAATGTCACAAAATGTCTTTAAAGCTGCTGAATTTAGCCCAAAAATAAATAAATAAATAATAATAATAATGACAATTAAAAAAAATACAGAATTCATAGAGAGCAGAGTCGAAAGTGTGACACTCAACTTTCAGGTGCTACTGGCGGTGTCACCCAGAATGTGGAGTTGACACGTGACATGATCTCTACGGTAAAACTGGACCACCGAGCCAACAGACAGAAAGAGAAAAAGTGAAGTAGGGCACACACACGCACACACACGCACACACACACACAGAGCTGTGGAGACTTTCACGTGATCTCAATGCAATAAATAAAAAAAAAAGCTCAGCTGCACTTCCCTGTTTAAGTGGATTTTCACCCCGTGTTTTCACATGTCAAAGAAAGGCTAAACGACCGCGTTGCCTCGACCCGTTAGAGAAAGAGGTCAACGTTTGGCTTTGGTGACATTTAGGTGAAATGACACTGGCCTCTTGAAGGTCCCCGGGCCTGTCTGTTCATTCGTTCGTCTCGTTTTGTTTGTTTTTGGTGAGCTGGCTGTGCCGCCAGAGCAAACGCGGAGCTGCCGGCGGCCCGGCGGCGCTCCTACCTGGTCAGATGCTCGATCTCGCTGGGTATGCTCCTCAGCCGGTTCCCGCCGAGCGACAGCGACTGCAGGCGCAGCAGCTTGGTGCACTGGAGCGGGATCTCCTCGAACCGGTTCCCGCTGAGGTTCAGCACCTCCAGCTGCAGGGAGCCGAACTCCTTGGGCAGCGAGAACTCGTCCAGGCGGTTGTTCTTGGCTAGGAGCGTCTTCAGCCTGGTCAGCCGCGTGATGCCCTCGCAGATGACCGACAGTCCGTTGCTGCTGATGTCCAGAAACTCGAGGTTGCAGAAGAGGCCAACCGACGAGGGCAGCGAGCCCAGCCGGTTGTAGCTCAAGTAGAGCTGCCTGGTGTCCCTCTTCCTGTCGTCGCTGATCCCGTCGGCGCTGAACGTGTCCAGACTCAGGCGGGAGTAGTCGAGCACGCCGTCGCCCACCGCCGCTGCCGCCGCCGCCGCCCCTTCGTGAATCTCCATTTTGGCGAGTTTTAGCGTGGGTTTACGCACGTAACTGAGCCCCCGCGGAAGTTTTACAGTCAGGCTGGAGTGGACGCCCCCCGTGAACCCACAGTTAGCTCCGGGACCTGTCGTCGGCTCGACACGCTGAGGACGGGAGTGTCTCGTGGGTCCTTCCCGCGGCGACTAACGGCATCTCGCGGGCAACGTCAAGGAACGGGGTCACCAGATAACGTCGAGGACGCGCGACATGTGCCCACTTTGCGTGCCGCTCGCTCGCCCGTGCGGCCGTTCTTCAGGAGCACGTCGCCCCCGCGTTTGGGGATTGGCTAGAGCTTGAGGCAAGCCCCGCCCACCCCCCGCGCCGATTGGCTACTCACCCGATCTGTTACGTTACATGAGGTTCCTTCCAGGATCTAATGCAACAAGTTAATTGCACGGTTTATTGGCGTGTTTATAGCCGAGCGCTACTACGTCGGCGAGTGTAACTGAGGTGATTCGGCTTTCAAAGTCTTGCAACAGCCGGTTGATAGTGGCCTATGGTCCGCTCTGCCCGCTGCCCGGCTCCGTCTGCCATTATGCAATACTGCTCTTCTCTTACGTTATGCAAGACCACGACTTCTACGTGCATAGAATGAACAAGATACTTGGAATCCTGTAAATGTAGTCGCGCTCGTCCAAAATGACTGTCTTGATGTTCCTGTTGTCTTCTTTTTATTTATTTTTTTCTTTTGGGAGGTGGGGCAAAGTGTTTAATAAATATACTGTATTTTTCTATGATTTTGGTGATGACGAAGTGTTTATATTTTCCCTTTTGCGCCGTCAGCATGTTACTTTTGTCTTAAATGTTTCGAAAATGTATCAAATGTTGCCTTTTTGTGTGCGTTTTGTCATTTGGGCCCTTTCAGCTTGCTTCCAAAAATCAAGCGGCAGCATTTTCAGACTTCACAACTAAAAAAAATAAATAAAAATTTCACTAAAACCTTTAAAAAAAATCAACATTTTAAATTTTTATTTGATTTAAAAAAAAAAATCTTTCAAATGAATAGATGAAGACATACACAAATGAGACACATGCACAGTGACACAAAAAAAAACCCCAACCAAAAACAGTTTCATGGTGTATGAGATTTATTGGCTTACATACATATATTCCTTACAGTCTCTTCACTTTTCATGGATTATAAAGATTTAGCTGAAATCTAGTAATGCAACTGTCACGCATTTATCAGGGATAAAGTCACACAGCACTAGTTTACTGCTAAATTTCACCGAAGCACACTCGTTCTTGCTGTGCCCCATTGTACAATAGCCCATGTGGAGACAAAGGTAGAGACCTATACTGTTTGCAGGTTTAAGGCACTGATTGTTGTGGTCAAATCTCCCAATTCAAAAACAGGATTTTAACAAACAAATATAACGAGCCAAAACTACTCTTAGCATCACACTTTCACAGCCCACATGCAATCAATCACTCACACACGTAAAATGCACCCAGTTAACGATGCCACTTTAGCTACAACGTTGTACACTACTTAAGCTGACAATGAGGCTAGTCCTTCTGTTAAGAGTTAATCTGAAAGCACAGGTATAGTGTTGTTGCTGGGTCCAGAGTAATGCTTTACCTGGAGGATTGCGTACATTATTCAAACATGTTCATCAAGACTTTGGTTTCAGACTTCGCCATGCTATAGTCAGATCAGGTCTCGCCCGGAGTGCCGTTGGTGCATTTCCACCATAAAAGCTGTACCACTGCGTCTTTGTCTCAAAAAGGTAAGACACAGATGGAAAAAAAGAAGAAGAAAGAAGTTAAAGAGAGGGGCACCAGAGAGACTTACCTGAGCATAACATGGGAACAAGATGAGTTCTAAACTCAAGAAGATACAAACTGTACTAGGAGCAAACTATTTTTGCCGGAAAAAAAAAAAATTGTTTCGGGTATAGATGAACTAAAACCAAGGAAGTGAAAGAAAGAGTGCATTGGTCAAGTATTGGCCTACTGTGGCAGTTATACATGGCAACAATACAATCACTTGTTCAACCCTCCCTTTCCAGCCCCTTCAGCCAAGCCATTAACCATGAAACCAGTGCTGATATGCTTCTACAGGTTCCCTTAACCGAAGGGTTCTGCGATCACCTCATTTTTCTCCCTTCTCCAACAGTGACTTTCATATTCCAAAGCAGTGACAACTCGACTGCTTGGTGTATTTTTCTTTATAACTGTAAAAATATAAGGACTATAGTAAAAATAGCCCCAGGGCTAGTGTAGGGGCGGAGTAATACAATCAAACATGACAGTACTGAACACACGGGAATCTTACAATACTCTTTATCGCCCTCGAATCTACCAAACATCAACAGAAACACTTGAACATCATTTAACAAAAAAAAAAAAAGTATAATTAACATAGAGAAACATGAGAAAGTCAGTTTCATAACACACGCCTGCAAGGTAAATCAAGTATGGAGGAAGGTTGATCGTGCGCATCCTCTCCTTCATTGTGTGCTTGTTTAGGCTTCCTTTGTGCTGGACTTCATTTTCTCCACCGTTTCCTGCAATAAAAGAATTTTAAAAAAGAGAAACATGAATATATAAATAATATATAAATAATGGGTATACGTTTGTATGAATATCTAAAAAAAAAAAAAAAAATCTACATCACTATCACATTGCACTCGCACCCACAGAGATTCAAATGTAACAATGGCATTGCAAGCTGTGCTTCTGGAGTACAGAGCACATGACCTTGCTGACTCAGCCATGGATTCAAGCCAGAGCACCAGTGCTAACTTATGAGCCTCAGCCTCACACACACACACACACGCGCACACACGCGCACGCACGCACACACACATGCGCACAACGCGCAGGCACACCGCAAAGCCAGTAAATGACTCTTGAGTGTAATAACTGAGATGATTTATTGGCGTATGTCTCACACTGAATGCATGTGCTAGAACAGCGTTGCTTATTCGAGGGCTAGAATAGCTTTGGAACTCTACAAAGGTTCAAGAATAATAGTCTGGAACAGCTGCACACAGGGGTTAAGCTGGGCTGGGACTAAACTCACCAATGGACACTCAGCTGTACCTCTTCAACAGTACATTGTGTGGTATATATTTTACTGTTTCCTATTCTTAGTGATTCCAACAATTACTAAAATGGCCAAATTAATCATTCAGCCCTTTCCTGCGTTTTATTAATAAATGGCACAACAGCTTATAATGACCTCATTTTTCCAATAATGAGTTTATATTCACACAATGCCAATGGCACTCACGTCTTCATCTGAGCAGCAAGTGGTCGCACTACATGTAGAGACCATCCGTTATGTTTTACACCAGCGAGTTTCAGCTGAGCTGCTCACACATTTTTCTGATGAGAAACCCTGAAAAAGTGGATTTTGCACAATATGGCTCCCTTGTGGAGGAATTATAACGGAAAATATTATCGCCTGAATTTAATTCTAAAATGTTCATTGATGTGAATTACTCATTAATATTTATGAGCCACAGTTTTACATGTGTACATCCATGTAAAAGTGTACACCTACAAACTGAACTATGAATTTTATTGTGCTGGCTCAGCAGTTCGATTCAACCTATTGAAAGTAGTCAAAGTTCTATCCTGGAAAAAAAAAAAAAAAGGCGTTTTCTGATTGCCAATACGGACCTGGTGCTTGTTGAGCTCAGCCACACGGAGGTCCCACTCCTCCTCTGTCATCTCTGCCCCAGCATTGGCTGTCTCATCCAGCGCTGCTGTCTTGTCTGGAGAGATAAGTGTTAAAAAAAACTGCCACACTGCACTTTTCTTAAGCACACAAACTGATTACAATAATTCGCAGGATAAACAAAATGGAGATCAACTTCAGTATTTCAGCTTACCAGTGCAGGTCATGGCAGTGCAGACCCAGTTACCGCATGCACACACACAGCGGTTACACTCAACCTGGGTCTCTGCGCCATCCTCGTATGTTTCATCCTCCAAGGCACATTCTGCGGAAAGAAAAAACACATAACAGCCAATTCAACAAAGATGCAGACTGAAGGTTGTCACATGAAGTGATAACACTTCTCAGAGGCAGCGTTAAACCGCGGTCAATCTCCATGATTGAGACATGTCAACATCTCAAATATCATTAGATATTATTTTTTCATCCTCAAAGCGTTGAAGCCGCATATTTTGCCCTGGCCTGTTTTGATTTACGACTGAAAAGTCAGCACGTATGTCGTCAATCATAATGAATGGTCCTTTAACTAATGAGAAAATCTGGGGAAAAAAATATGAAGGCTGATTCAAAAGGATTTGTGTAAAAAACAGTATGTCTGCAAACAAAGACATCCTGTAGATGCAGTAATTTCTAAATATATCGCACAAAGCCTGCCAAATGTGTGTGTCTGTGTGTGTGGGGGTTGTGTGTCCTTGAGTCTGGTTAAGCTCCAGGGTTCATGGCTCCATCGTGGTTGTTATTTTATTCTGTGATGGAGCAATCCAGTTCCTGTGAACTTTATCCCAGATACTGTTTACCAACATTAGACGACTGGGCAGACTGAAGTGAAAAACTATGAAATTGCCCCGCGAACAAGTAGCAACTCGAAGACCATTTCCACTATTCCCTGGGTGTCAGGGCCATCAGACGGCTCTTATGTCAATGCATACATATGCTGCATTTACAGTGTGCGAATGTTTGGCACAATATGGAACTTCGCTCACTCTTCTCTGGTGGATTGAAGCCAGGCTTCAGGCAGTTGAGGAACTCGTCAAAGCTCAGCTTCCAGTCGGCGTTCTCATCAGACAGCTCGATGAGGGCATCGACACACAGGCTCCTGGGAAGAACATGCACACAGTCAGTGCGTTTTTTCAACAGAATAAATATTAGCTGCTCCACGCAGAAGCGTCCAAACATTGCAGAGAAGCAAGCGTATAATAGAAATGCTAATTGGTGTGTGAGCAGAGTTGTGCTTCACGCTGCACAGGTGTTTATGCCGGTGCAGGCTCCCGGAGGAGGCCTTCAGTAAAGTTCACACTGGCCCAGATAGAGTTCAGTGACTTTAGATGGCGTACCTTAAAATAGCACCGCAGCACACAGATATGGATCTGCATGCACAAGCATTACCACAGAAGAAAATGTTCACATTGTTTGAAGGGCGGTGAAATACAGACAAAGCTAAAAAAAAAAAAAAAAAAAAAAATGCAAACAATAGTACCCTTTCCTTCAGGCATCATGAAAGCATTCAAATGCGCAAACACAACACACAAACACACACTGACCTGAGCAGCTTGTTGCTCTCCTGGTCTGCGTAGGACTGCAACTCCACCACGGAGTCATTGTGCTGGATGAACTTGAGCAGTTCGGAAGAGTCCAGCTGAGAATCGCCGTTGTCATAAGACTGCAGGAACAGGAACAGACCGGTGTTTCAACATGAAATGTCAGACTGTCTGACAAAAATATTCCATACCTCTCGAGACATTTAAAAATTACGTTATATTTTGGTCATTTCAGGAGGTCAGGATAGAATTCTTTGGTTGCCATGACAATCAGATCCTAGAGCGACATATTAGTAGCTTATCTGAAAAAGCTAGCACCTTATATTCATCAATCTGCTCCTTAGAGGCTACTCCCCTGGATGTTTTAGATTCCTCCCTACTTTAACAGGACAGGGGGTGACTCCTGCCCTAAACCAATGGGAAGTAGCATATCACCGCAAAATCGGCGTGCCCACCACTCTTCCATTAAAAAAGGAGATGCTAGCTTCTTTAGCATGAGCGAGTGGACGAAACCCGGTTGACTCATTTTCAATCAATCGCCTATCTGGGCAGGAACTGAAAGAACGAGATCACGGACACAAGCGGCTGAAATGGCGCGTTATGGCTGCTGCTTTCCTCTGCCACAGCGACGATCTATTGAGACACAGCTCGAGTAAAGCGTCATGCTGTAAGATCAGGTGCTGCCGGTATAAGCGTAGCCCTCATGGCTCCTTCCTGCTCCACTCACTCATGATCATCTTTTGAGAGATTAATTGGATCACCACTAGCTTGTCCAGACTACGTGCAAAGTACAAATTGTCCCCTCAACTGCTATATTAAATAATTTCAACCTAACTCTACATGTGAAGTGTATTAATATGGTAAAATGTTAAATTTGGCTGAAGGGCGGTGTAGAACTCCATTTAATATTTGATCGGCACAGTCACGTTTTGCACACATCTTTGAATTATGTGAATGTTCATTCATTCACATCACTGTGAATTAATTTTGGAGCTGCTCGCTAACCTACAGGCTTTGTTACGCTGTCTCAGTAACAAAGACCAGTGACATGGTTTGGCAGCGATGGTGGAGGACTTTTCAGATAATTAAAGAGCCATTGTATGACTATGTGGCTTGTCTATGGAGGACAGATGAACTGAAAACATTCATGGGATTCCATACAATGTTTTTAGTACATGCAGTATTCTATCAGGTTTTTTTTTTTGTGTAATGATAGAGATCAGCAGAACAAATACTACTGGTAAAACAAACTGGCGTCATTGGCTGGCGTCATTCTCAACATTAAAAGTGACGGGCGAGAGGACCGTCTCGTCAATAGTCAGACAGTCTGTGGCATCTCAAGTGATTTTTTTTTTTTGGGGGGGGAGGAGGGGATTGTCTGGAGCTCGTCTGTATTTCTGGACCCTCGCGGTGAGGAGAAGCCCACCTTGAAGTATTTGAGCAGGATGTTAGAGAAGTTGGATCCCTTGACAAACCAGCCATCCGGGACAACTTCTGTCTGCAGCCACTGGATCACACGACTCCTCAGCTCATTGCGGTCTGCAGCGTAGCACACCACTGCAGGGGCGGGGGCAGCATACACATCAGCATCATCAGTAAATAACCCAAAAGCATAGCAGTCTGCCTAAATGTCCTTTTGCGCATTTGTCAAATTGTCCATGTTGACTATGCTATTTCGATTGCATTATAAACTACACTTATGACACATCATTTTTCTCAACAGCAGACATCCCCTTAACCCAACTGTCCCTTAAAACCAATACAATACAGCGCAAAAGTAAAATCTAAATGGGAAAAAGTGTCAGAAAATGTTCTCGTTTGCCTTTTATTCTGATTATACATACTGAGCACGCGCACACACACACACACACACACACACACACACACACACACACACACACACACACACACACACACACACAATCACTGACCTGGGCTGGCAGCTGCCTGCTCCGATTTCTTCTCTAAAGGTGATTAAAAAAAAGAGAGAGAAAGCACATAACATGTGAGGCCAAACAAGTATTGATCTTGATTCAGATTGATGGAGCCTAACATACCTGTGCTTACAGGGCCTAAGGTCTAAAAAACAACAACTGACCAGCAGCATCTTCTGCCACAGCTCCGATCAATGTTCACGCCAGTGCGGACGCACACAGCGCAAGACCTCCGAGTGTGAGCAGCAAACGCGAGATAAGATGTTAATATTAGATGAGTTAGAAGATTAATAAATGAATGTAGCGAGGCCAAGGAGTGTGGATGCAATGATATCTGACTGCACTGACAAAGGTCCATGGCCATATATGGCTCGCTATCAACGTGGTCATTCAAGGTATCGGTTCCATTAATAAGGCAAGGTCAGAAATCACAGACGAATGAATCCAGTTGATTGCATATATTATCAGCACTTGCACCATTTGCCAGGTGAGCCAAATGTTTTTTCCACTAAGAGGGTGCAAAGATCTCTGCTTCACACAGAAACATTCTGCCTTATGATTCGGGTCCAGTGGAATAAATTTACAACACCCGACTATGAACATGGCTGCAACAATTTTAAACACAGTACTGCCCGCAGGTGGATCTGGTGTTGGCCACGATGAGCACAATATATATTCAAGACAGTTTCTTGGCCAGTATTATGCATTAACAGCCTGTGCAATCAGTTACATTAATTCATCAACAGCATGCCTGTATCTCAGTTTTAGAAACCCAAATCTGGCACCTCCTTGAGATTAAAAAAAAAAAAAATGCCCTGGATAGCCTGTTTTTGTTCAATTTTTTTTGTTACTGATGACGACAGCTTGTAGCTTCACATTTTTCAGAGTCTGTCCGACAAAGATAATCAGGTGCCCATATGAGAAGTGGGAGAAGATTTTATTTCTCGCTATAAATACCCTTCATACTGACCGTTGAAATCTCCTCATTCTAATCTGCTTACACTGATGGGGAGAAAATCCGCAGCCCTTGCAAAAAAAGATATTTTTCAAAGTTGCGCCTGAATCTAATTCGAGGCTTAAGCTGCCCAAGCTAGTTGAAGCAAATTTGACGCCTCCTTCAGTTACTGCTCTCGTCTTTCAGCTCAACAAAGAAACACTGAGGAGGTACTTCCATAAAATAAAGCCTGTATCTTTGGAATGTATCATTGACTCACGCTGCTGGAGCCTCATAGTAGCTTCACAAAGTTTTTAAAGCATCTTTTTGCAAAAAAAATACGACTGTGGGTTTTCATTCCCAGTAATAGCAGATCAGGAGCAGATTCTTGAGAGGCCAATATGACCAGAACCTCGGTCAACGTCCAAACGCCACCGTTGATATGTGACAGACTTCACAATAGGGAAGCCATCACCAAACGGCAAACATGAGAAGTGGTTCATTTTTGCAACTCAATCTCTTAAAGTTCACGATTGACTCTGGCTGAGCGCATCCGAGGCCAATGATTAACTTGCGACGTCAACTTTAAGCCGACACGCTTCGGGGGAAGTTTTAACGTTGCATTCACATGACAACCCGGTAATTCGCCTGATTGGGAGCGCGTGATGCATCACCGAGCCGCCAAGCATCTGCTGAACGGGCCCGTTCTGTAAAGATATTTTCGCCTCGTGTTACGCGGCCGCGTGCTTCGGCTCGTACCCTGGCAGTGTCCGTCGTGGGCCACCTGGATCTTCAAGCCGCTCAGACACGCGTCTCTGTGGAGCTCACAGTGATTCCTGTAGGTCTTGCCATTGCTGCCACACACTGACCTCTTGTGGGGCTTGCAGCTCTAGAGAGAGGGAGAGAGTCCTTGTTTTATTATCCATCATTCCCATTCCTATTCCTATTCCCTTGAGGGATGTTATGTCTCCACTGGGTCTCTGCTAAGCTGCAGGACCACCCAACCATCGCTCACCTCTATGCAGAGACAGCTGGGCTCCCCCTTCTCGCTCACAGCACACTCTCTGCCGGCCCCACAGAACACATTGGCACACACTTTGCTCTTGCTTTGCAGCTCCTGGGAAAAGAGAAAACAAAATAGCTTGGCATTTCAAAATACCACTGACTTCTACCAGGCTGTAAAGATGTGGTCAAACCGCGCAAATGCAAAATGCAAAATGCAAAAATTGCATGCAGGACCCAAGTTGTACAACCCTCTTTTGTTCGCTTTATATGAATAAACACCTAAACTAAGAGGTGTAAAATTATTTTCAGGATTTATTGGGCCATTCATTCATTACCATATTTGGTGCATAACTTTTCCAACACCAGTTTTGATGTCTCTGAAAGAAATAACCTCTAATGCACATTGTTTCCCCGCACCCACATGCAGAGGACTCACGCTCACGCCGACCCAGAGCCGATCCTGCAAAGTTGCTGTGCTTTGGGTGGCGTTTCCCCTCTAGGTGGCAATGCATCACCGACATGATACATTTCACTGCCACAACCCAGTGAGCTTGGCTCTAAGAGAGGACTTGCACATTGAGTCACTCTACAAAGCCTCAGTATTCTCCGCCAGGATTTAGGCATTCTGGAAAGTTAAGGTTGGAGTTACTCAAAGATCAAGATTTAGGTTGTTTGTTTTGTTTTTTTAAATCTAAACATCTAATTCTCACCAGCTTTGGTAGATGCTGACATCACTCTTCGATTGCGTAACACATACAGTACATTTTGTGTTTGCACTTTTAATAACTTGCATTTCAGTGTTGACGAGTTGATTCTGCCCAAGTGGTGAAAGGTGGCCACATTTGACTGAGAAAAGAAAGCGCTTTTAAGCGTTTAAAGGCAACGTTGCACTCTTGATAAAAGTAACCAGGATAAGACGAGACTACAGCCCCACCATCCGCTCATAATTCCTTTTTTCTTTAACTAAAATGTGTCTGCTTTTTCACTGTCAAACTTTCTTTTCCTGTTGTTATGACGGGACGCCTTTGTTTCTTTATCTTTTGTTTGTCTCTGGCTAAAAATGAGTTCACTGAGCCAACCAATCACAGGATGCCAGGCAAACCTCCATGGCACACTTTATGACCCTCATTACCTCCTCCTCCTTTTCCTATCTGTGTGTCTTTGTGCATTGTGTGAGTGTGTTTATGTCTGTGTGTGTGTGTGTGTGTGTGTGTGCGGGGAGTTTCCACATCTGGAGTCTGAGCTGTGTTTTCCTTTGGGCCCATTCCCATGCTCTGTGCAAATCTTTTCTCCTCCCTGTTTCTCTAGACCCCCGCCCACCCCCACCCACCTCACCCCACCCCACCCCGCCCCCTCCTCCTCCATAAGCCGCTGTTTCCTGTAAGACTGAGACCGAAAGTTGGCCGTCCTCTCAGTGCTGGAGCACGTGAGCCGGCTGGCCAAAGTGCTGTGTGTGTGTGTGTTTGTGTGCGTTTGTACATCCGGTGTCTGGTATGGAGGTTAAAACGGACCCGGATTCTTTTGGCTCGAACCCTCATAAGCTCACTAATGTTTGACTGTAACAAGATGGAAGGAAGACGGGGTGGGGGTGGGGGAAGCTCACATTACAATGTAGCAGCTTTAATCCTGTAATGGCGAGAGGGCAGAGTAAGATACAGGGGGACTGTAGGGTCTTGGTTCATTTCTACTTGTGAGTTAAAGAAACATGCACACTCTTCAAAGTTGAGGTCATGGAAAATCATCAAAGCGATCCCCGCGGCCTTGAGCATGTTGGAGAGTTAGACACAAACGGACTAGAAGAATGTCGAAACCTGTAGAAACCTCCAGCCAGCACATAAATATTGGATGTGCCCCCTCTCTGCGTTCGGTGTAAAGGTAGCGCTGCGCCTGTCGCTCTCGCTCTCTCCGGCACATATTCCTGACATTTAACTAATGAATACAGAGGCTTTTTTTTTCTCCCCCAGCTGATTCAAGAGGGTTGTTGCTATGGTGAGAGCTTGCGCTGGCTCCTGTTGTGGCTAAATCAGAGGTGTCACTCAAAGGAGGTAAATGGTACCGAGCTCCACAATGAGATCACAGCAGAGCGTGTTGTTCAGATTGCACGATAGACCGCAGTCACAAGACAAGACAACAAAGCAGGGAGGCGAGTTTGAATGTCGGAGCTGGCGGCCATTAAGACTTCAAACTTAAAAGCCGTCACTATTGCCAAGAACAGGCTGATGAGGACATGCACTGTTACATGCGATTCAATGTGGAATGCAAACCCGGTTTTCATTATATTTGGAAATTTCAACAGAAAACAGAGACAACCTCGTTTACTCATTTCCATGCATGGGCCTAACATTTTCTAAATCCTTTTGCATCAGCGGACTTGCTTAATGTGTCTTGCTGGATTTTCCTCTCAGCAGAATCATAACTAAAACATGACAACAGATAACACGTACGCATGAAGAAATGGTTTGTCAGTTAGGGAAATACAGGAGTAAGATGTGAGGATCAGTGCCACCGCCATGTCAGTACTCTCCATATGAAGATACAGCTGGGAGACGGTTAGTTTGGCTTGCTTTGTAAGACTGGGAGCAGCGGAGAGGGAATCGGCCACTTCCTTACATGCTTCTCCCTTTCAAAAGCGTGACCCACTTGATGGTTTGCCTGATGACACGCTTGTCAATGACATTTAAACATATCCAATTTTCTACACATTCTTCATTGAAGTTCCCAATTATTTTGTTATTTGAAAGCTTTTGCTATGACCATTTCAGTGAGACATAGGCACTTGTTTTGGGACATTTGCACTCTAAACGTAAGTAGAGTGCAGTAAATTTTCACTTGTTCCACCGGCAGGGCAGATTATTTCAATTATTACAAGCAGAAGAAGACCTCATTTTTATTTATATATATATATTTATATATATATAGAGAGAGAGAGAGAGAGAGAGAGAGAGAGAGAGAGAGAGGGGGGGGGGGGGGGGGGGGGGGGGGAGAGGGGGAGGGGGGGGGGGGGGGGGGGGGGGGGTGGTTCAAGTGACTTTGAACTTTTTCCACACACAACCATCTCTGGGGCTTACAGAAAGAGAAAATACTCAGTGGTCGGCAGTTCTCTGGGAGAAAAACGCCT
>CAAKHG010016806.1:4125-14125 GCA_901007715.1 Dactylopterus volitans | reverse complement strand
TCCCGTGTCATTCTCTTTGTCAAGAGGTCCTAAGAAGATTAACAGATTGAAGTGATTTTTTTTTTCCCTCCAAACCTCTCAGTTTTCATCCATTCAAGTACTCGAGTTTCTCCTCTGCTGTAACTCGTTTTGTCTTGTCATTTATCCCCAGCGCCGTGCCCTTTTAGGGGCTGCGAGGGACGTGCCAGTGAGCCGAGCCCGGCTTGCACAGCTCAGTGGAGGTCGGTGGAGGGAAAAGATGTGAGCGGAAAAACAGGGGAAGGGATCTGTGAGGTTGATCTGTCTATTAAGAAACAGGCAGACGCGGAGGAGAGGAGAGTCCGTCAACTTCTCCCCTGCAACACATTCACTGACTCCATGCCGAGGCGGACTAGATTTTAAGTGCAATATATTTGCTTCATTTTTCTTTTTTTTTTTTCTTTCTATTTTAAACTCTCTTATTTTCGTTAGCTCATAAGAACACCGCATCTGCGCCCGTTCACACGTCTGCATGTCTTTCACACGCATTCACACATTGCCGTATGAGTGACAGAGCCTATATGCCCTATATGTGCATGTTTTGCGCATATATGGACTCTGTGTGTGTGTGTGTGTGTGTGTGTGTGTGTGTGTGCGTGTGCGTGCGTGCGTGTGCGTGTCAGTGACTCCGCATTGATCTAGTAGGCCAATCAATGCCTTTCCTCTCCTGAAGATGTCACTTTACAGCTGCTGTGAATCAATCCCGCGCGGCATCCTGGCCCTCATTATCATCGAAAACATAGATCTACAGATTGCAAACAGCCTCCCATGGATGCGCCTCCTGCGACAAGCTGCTTAATGGATTTTAAATCAAAACCAAAATGCACCACCAAGTTCAACACCACACTGATGAATTATACAAGCAGATGAATAGCTCTGGCTATCAAGATCGGTTTAATCCGCCTGATCCGCTTGTTTGGTCCCCGAGTATATCTGTTTTTCATATTTCATCATGGTGATTGTGTTCGAGAGAGTGAATTACTCTGCAATGCAAAAAAGGTGAATTTATTTACATCAACAACTCTATGACGCGGGCTCAAAGGGAATAAAATATGGTAAGATTGATGAAGGTAGGATGTTTTACAAGGCTGTTGTGTGGGATTGTATATGGCATCAGTGTATGTGGCAAGATCGATCTTCCTTCCACCTCAGTGTGAAGATACAAATATCCGACAAAGGTCCTCTAATTTACATAAAAACTTGACATGTGTTATGAAGCTACAAGTAGAGAACTAGTGGGAGTTGGGCAGTGAGTTCATCTACTGCTTGCGCAAGTGAAAGTTTGTGCATAAACTGATGAAATTCCCTCCAGGTGTAACTGAGACATCATTGGCCGGGCATGAGGTCACTCTGACATTTGACGAACAAAAGCCAGTCGGTTTAGCGTTGAGTCTACATGGAGGTTTTTGCCAAATTTGAAGACCGTCCTTAACCCCGTTCCTGATGTGGAGGCATAATGACGTTGGCATGCTGTACAAACAGGCCACCTCAGCTTTTCCCAAAGGCGGTGACAAACAGTTTAAAGGGGCTGTTATTCACGTTTGATAAAGTACTGGAACACAGCGGTCACAATGATGAGTGCGGAATTCAAATAAGCAAAGGATTGCATGATTATAAGACTGGAAAAAAAAACTAAAAAAGCTTTCCAAAAAAAAAAAAAACGGCTTTTCATCAAGGCGGTGATAGTTCAGGACTCATTAGGGAGTTACTGCAATGATGCTGACATGAACAAATGAGGCAGTCAAGTCACGGCAGGCATTTAAGCGCTTAACTGCCCTCAAGGCATCACATGTCTCCATTTAGAGATTTTTAGTTGGCAGTTATAATCAGTAAAATGGGGCTGGATGCTTTAAGCAGAAATGTAACACTTTGCATCTCATTACATGTAACTTTTGAGATATCACTTGTATGAGAAGGTAGTCATGGAACAGTTTGTCAGTTTGGGACAGCTTTTATTTGCTTTCTCGCCGAGCGAGGAGCCGATCGACACTCC
Organism: Dactylopterus volitans; assembly: GCA_901007715.1. Classification (NCBI taxonomy): domain Eukaryota; kingdom Metazoa; phylum Chordata; class Actinopteri; order Syngnathiformes; family Dactylopteridae; genus Dactylopterus; species Dactylopterus volitans. The sequence continues at coordinate 12,114 of CAAKHG010016806.1, read as the reverse complement.
CACGTGTCCTCGCAGTAAATACGAAGTTGCCATTTAGACAAAGAGGCAATCTGGTTCTGAGACGCTAATAGTGACAGATGGACAGAACCATGTAGAACTGGCAAGACAAGTGCACCCTGGCACCCTCCAAATGCTTCACGGCTGTGTTGTCAATTACTACGAGGTGAAATAATGGAAGAAATCTAAGAGAGAAGGGAGAGGATGATGGTGAGGGATGTAGACAAGAGGCAGCGGGGTGGGGAGAATGAGAAGGTAGGGGAGTGCATTCCTGAGCTATGCTGTGCCTCAGCCGGGGTCCGACAGGGTTCGTCTTGAGCCAAAATCTCCTCAGTATCTAGGTCAGCGAGGTGCCCCCGATTACCCCTCTTCAGCATTTTCTGCTTTGTCCCTGCGCTGTCTCTCCAGCTCTGGATTGTCCAGCACTCCTCAGCTTCTCGAGATACGGGCTCATGCCAGGAAGAGGGGGAGACACACAGAGGGTTAAAAGCCGAGCGTCCTACAGCTAAAAAAAAAAACAAAAAAAAACAAACCCAAAACAAAACTCCCCCTTGTCTCTTTCTCCCTCTAACCAGCTTAAGACGAGTGGAGCGCAGCCAAAGAAGAATGAAAACCATTCTTGCTAACTATGAACCACTTTCCTCCTTTAAGAAATTTATGCGAGCTCGTGGCCAAATCCAACGCACATGGGAGAAACATCACAAGAACGTCACACAACGGCGACTGTCATCCGCCGTGATTTTTTTCTCACCAGGACAGACAGATGTAGCGTTTGCCCTCAATAATTAAAGCGGCTCAAACCTCCAGCCGTTTCTTCCGCCTGAATCTATTTGATCATATCTTCATGCATATCAAATCAGTGTCATTTCTTCTGCACTTGACAGCCTTTTTCAGATTGGAAATACATTAAGCTTCAGCTGAAGAGAGACACATTTAAGCCACAAAAAAAGATGGAATCTGCCTGCTTTGAGCTCTAAGAACTGCTCGGAATTATCGGAGAGTGAAATTGGCGGGGTGTGTGATCACAGTAATGAGGCCAAAGCACGACCACTTTGAGTGTGTTATAAACGTAGGCGCTCAACTGGTGGTCTCAAACGCTCTCTGGGGGAGGCGGGGGTCCGAGATAAACCCCGCAGAAACAAAGGGACACCGGGTAACCACCAGTTTACACTGATCTGCCTGTTATTCTGTTTCTCTGTGCATCTTATTCAGCGCGAAAGGAATGCGCCGACGGATAAGATGAGGTCACTCCAGTCTGCAGCCTTTCATTTCACACCCACCAGCCCTCATGAAACATCTCCACCCTTCGCGAGACAATAAGAAGGGTGAGGAGGGAGAGAGGGAACGAGAGAGAGAGACGAGGGAATGGAGGCTAAGAAAGAAAAAAAGAGCAAAACATGGGGAAAGTAAGGCAGAAAGAAAGTGGGGAGCTAAAGTAAGGCGGGAAATGAGGAAATAAGTCACCATCTGGGCAGAGCCACATCTGCTAGCACTTAAAACAACACCAAATACCATGAAGACCCCCACCCACCCTCCTCCAGCCTCCACTCCGCCGTGAACCCTGTTGTCACACTAGTGGGACAGCAGTGTCCCCCGTCGCCCGACCCATGTCAATCCCACACAATCACTGTCCCACCTCTGTCCGAGCAGTCCTTCACTGCACAATGCTCCCTGGCCTGCATTCCATATGAAAAAAATTCTCTCTCTCGCTCACTCTCCTGACATGACAACAGCGCCACCACACCCACCCCCCCTCCCTCCCCCAAAAAAAATCTTTTCACTTAGCCACCTTCTCTCCTCTTTGTCCCACCCTGCTCTGTTCAGGGACATTTTTCCATTGCCAGCGAGGGAGGAAGGGAGGGCCTCGGCTGAGGCTCAGACCGGGGGAATGACTAAATCTGCCCTCTCCTCCGCTCCCTCGTTGGGGCCAGTATTGGGGCTGACTGTTGAAAAATGTTTGTAGCAGTAAACGTCCTGTTTACATTGTTGCAGGATGACTTTGGTGGGTCCAGCCATTTGAATTCGCCGGAAACGTCGGCACTCGCACGACCGCAAAGTTTTTGCACCCCGAGCTCTGGGGTCCTGATATGTACACACAAGACGGAAAACTCACACTTCACTTTGGATTCTCTGGAAGCCACAATCACAAAGGGACCGTGTCAGTGTAACAGTCACAATCACGCTGTCAAATTTCCAATTCAATGGTCTAGCTTTGGGCCTGTGAGGACCTAATAGGACACACAAGGTGTAATTTATATCTTGACTATGAGACAAGTATTCTTGGGAATATACATACATATTCCAAAGAGGAGCTGTGTTCCAAATGCATGCAACATCCATGCGTCACGTCGTTTGCAAAAAAAAAAAGATAACATGGATCAGCCGGAGCCTTATAAATATATTTTCCAGGAAATGTAATGCAAAATCTCTGTAATAGCACACAGTGTCTAGCATACACAACTAGATGAATAGTGGAATGTCACATGACACGGATAAAGGTTTGACAGATTACGTCTTGCTGAGCACCATTTTTCAAGCGCGCGTCTCACATAGACCGCTTGCGACGTAAAATGCTATAAATCAGACATTTTAAAGGTGTGCTACTTATACACTTGTGTATTCATTGGTAATTTACAGGCATTCATTTGAAAACAGGATATCAATTGGCCAAATTTCACCAAACGTGGCGAGCGCGTGGAGGATGGGCCAATCAAGAGCCCATTTAATTTTGGGAGCACCTCCATTTATCATAGCATAAAATGGCTTCCTTTTTTACTACACTTGATTTGGTGGAGCTCTGCCCTCTAAAGCATGAACTTTCTATTTGGTGAATTGTTCCAGTATGAGATGGAGGTCGCTCACCACTCATCGCACGGTGACTTTCAACCAGGCCAACTGCATTTCAGCTGCAGAGATCACCTGATTTCAAGGTCCGTCGCAGGCTGCTGAACTAAGGACAATCTCTGGTGGGTCAGCAGATGCTATGAGGCCTTTGGAAAAAACAAACAAAAATACTGTACCTGCTATAGAGCTGACGACTGCGTCATGTCTGCTCATTTTCAACTCAAGTAAAGCAAAGGTTCCTCTGAATTAGCACCCTTTCAACCTTTTAACAATGTTGACTTGCTTCCTCTGGTTGTGCAACCGAACGAAGGAAACAATGCGAAAATCCATTCTTCAGCCATGCATGTGTTTTAGGACTACTTTTTCTTTTCATAAAGCTGGGAGTGAGCTCATCCAAGACCCTCCACCCATCATTTTCAGCCCCCAGCTTTCGGAGTAAATCATAAAATATTGGAGCATATCATTAAGAGACCATTTGATTAGACTTTGGTGCCGCTCTTTGTCATTTGTGTGTGCGTGTGTGTGAATTTGTGGGCAAAGCGCCTTTGAGTGCAGCTAATGATAAGACACCAGTACAGCTGCTAAGCTAATTGAGGACTCCTTTTAAGCAAATCCAAGAGGGAAGAGAACACACTGCGGGGACATGAAACACAGCCCACCTCCTCTGTCTTCCCCTCCGCCCCCTCACCACACAGCCAAGTCTTACCTCACCCCAATCTTCCCGGCTATAATTGCATGACTGTGGCTCCATCTCCTCTCTGTTTTACATCACTCCATCTCGCCAGCCTCCACAACGGCTGCATGTGGAGCTGCAGTAATTAGAGCAGGCTCATACCGACAGAGGACACAGTGTCCCCCCCCTCATGCTCATGTTCGCTCCACCTGGGCAGATATTTTTAGTCCACCTTGAATGAGAGAAAACCGGCTTCAACATGGCGCCAGAGAGGCCTTTTGAAATATCTGCTGAAGAGGGTTCGACAAGGGAGCCAGCGATAGCCTGTTGTTTACATCCTCTCAACTCTTGGACTTGGTCTGGTTGCCTCTCTGGGCTGACTTCCTCTTCGCAGCCTTACATTTCCGAGCTTCAGAGTCAGCGCCGATAACTAAATTAACCACTGTGTCATTGCACCCGGTCGCAGGGGATGGGGCAGGATAATGCAATAACAAGCATGCGCGTGTGTGTGTGTGTGAGAGAGAGAGAGCGAGAGTTTTTGTGTGCTCACGTCCCCCTGGAGGTTCCCAGCTCTTAATGTCTTTGCCTGTATCTCAGCCTTCTTTGCATATCCGGCTCCCCGTGTATTTGGTTAAAACATCATTTTTATTTTATTCACAAGATGCACATCTCATTCCAGAGTCCTGACCCCAGCCGCTCATCTCCAAGAGCTGCATATCAAAGGCAATGCGATTTCTCGCCGTCGGAGGCACACAGGCATTCTCCTGGATCATAAATCAGGAGCCGGTGTCCAGCTTTTAACAACCCTTCTTCGCTTGTGCTCGAAAACACCGGCATCAATTCAAACATCAAGAATCTCACTTTTTCCCTAAACAACCGGTTCGCACAAATAATTCACAGACGCGTCCCAACACCAAAACACACACACACCCCTGAAGGCTCGTCTGACGCAGCATGTGGGGGTTTTGCTCCGACTTGTTGACCCGCTCCAGACAACACACTGGTATGCCAGCCCGAGCCCTTCCCACGGCCAGTCAACAGGCCATATATTATCAGGGTAATTACCTTTGGAGGATAGATGCCTTTCTGATGCCTGCCCATTAACTCTGGGCACATTCAACAAACTCCTCTGTGTGCTCCGGCCACAACAAGCCTGTCACGGCTCGTGATCGTGACTCCAATAGGAGACGCAGACAATGGCACCTTTCGCGCCGAGGTAAAAGTGTTGGAGGCAGCTGCGAGAGAAGCATCAACGGCCTTCGGTGCGAAGCTCCGAGGAGACAATGCACGGGCAGGAGACAATTCATTTGTCCAACCCAAAAATGCTGCGAGTGCGCCACAGCCAATAGTGACGAGCCAATTGTCAAAAAAAACAAAAAAAAACAAAAAACAAACTAGAACAGTAAAAGGAAGTCAATCGCCCCTTTTAGCTCCTCAGCCTATAAACTGTTGTGAGGGTCAACAGAGGAGTCAGCGCAAAACCAGGTGTTCAACAGCTGTGTACAACGAGGTTAAGGCCATCAAACACCACTTGGTCCGTGTGTGTGTGAGTGTGAGCACTTGTACTTGCTATATATTGAGGAATTGCCTCAGGGTGAGGGCATTTCTGGAAAGCGGGTACGTTCTGGCTGCTCTTTGCGAGCCACCTCAGTGTCAGCCTCTAGGTTACACTTGGAATTAAGTTTGGTTTAAGGGTTAGGGGTTAGAAACTTCGTTGAGGTCGCCAGGTTTAATGTAAGGGCCCAGAGAATACATTATGTCAATAAGTGTGTGTGTGTGTGCGTGTGTGTTTTATATTCCCCAAGTGGGACAACACTTGACATCTTGCGCTCGTGACTACACAAGTGCTAAATTGACGGCATCCGTCTACCCCACCGGCACATTATCTCTGCGTTTGCTCAGAGCTGAGACCACTTGGCCCCGCGGTGTGAGACCCATAAGGTGAGTATTCTCACACCCCGCGAGCACACGCTGCCCACTCATGACTACACAAACACACATGCTCTCCGGCTGACCACCCAAACACAGTGTTTGTGCACCATCGGCGCAGCTGGCAGCCAGCAGAGCAGCTTGCACCAGAGCATCTTGCAGTATTGATGATGACGATGGGGGAAGATTGCGACCCCGGGGGCGAGCGAGGCACACACACACAAGCACACACACTCTTGTCTCCGATTTGCTTTGGCTGCTGACTTCCGAGCCGCAAAGGAAAACTTAAGGAGCGGAGTTGAGGACGCGAGCTTCCAGGGGATCTTCTCGATGATGTTGATGTTGATGCTGGGGAAAAAAACCTGTCAGTTCAGTCAAATCATCACTTTCCCCACGATGAAGACGCCAACCGTGATGGAGTGACTGGTTCTCCTTGAGAAAACAAAGCCCACAACAAGCCAATGATTCGGTGCCGGCGGCCACAGAGCGCTCGGCTCGCCTCTCCATACTTTCCAGATGTGCTCGCTCGGCTTTGCGTGACAACGCGATTCGGGCGCGCAGTTCCGAGCCGAGATTAAGAAAGAAAAAAACAAAAACACAACAACACCCGGCGTAAATGCAATAGGCTACAAACCCACCTGAAGCCCAACATTTAGTCCCAGAGTCAAACTAAAGCCGGACTCACCTCCGCGTCACAGAGAGCTGCGGCCAGCACGAGCAGGACAGCGGCGCCGCGCAACATCTGGGCACGGGAAGGAGAAGGAGGGAGACGGACAGGGAAGGGGGGGGGGGGGAGGAAAAGTAGGATTCAGAAAAACAAACAAACGCTCCTTTTCACATCGAATTCTGGTGGTTTGAAAGAAACAAAAAAAAACCAAAAAAAAAAAACTTGAGAGGAAGCCCCGGTGCCGCCGCATACCTTCGCGTAACAGCTGGGAGCGTGAGGTCGGAGGGAACGGGAGCTGGCGGCGGCGCGGACGGACGGACGGACGCGGGCAGGAACCGGAGCTGCGCGGGTTCGTGCAATTTGAGGAGCGCTGAGGAACTGCTGCTGCCGGCCCGTCGGTCCCCCTCCTCCTCCTACCCCTCCTCATCCTCCTCCTCCTCTCCCAACGAGGCGGCCAATGAAAATGTGCGTATTCCTCCGAGAAGAGGGGAGGAGGAGGAGGAGGAGGAGGGGGGGGGGCGGACGTCGAGGTGTGTGTGTGTGTGTGTGTGTGTGTGTGTGTGTGTGTGTGTGTGTGTGTGTGTGTGTGTGTGTGTGTGGGAGAGAGAGAAAGAGAGAGAGAGAATGTGCATGAAATGAACTGGGTTTACGTGCGTGTTTCTGAGGCGAGCGCGAGTTCGCGGCCACTCACGTGACGCGCCTGCTCAGACGTCGTCGCGGCCCCAGTCCACGAGGCGAAGGCGTGCCGAGAGCCGCTTATCCAGAGGTGGGATCTCGAAGGCAGGAATGGTGGGGCTGGGAGGGTGATTAGAGATGTTTGCTGGAGCAAGTCTCTCAGTTTGGACAAGTTTTTTAACTACCTTTAAACTACTGGTGAAAGATCTGCAAAACCAGGAGGGCGAATCACAGCTTTTAAAGCTTCTTCGAAAAACGGAAGCAAATGGGTCACATTTCTGGTCATCCCACTCCTGTTAGGCATATAGGGTGACAAAATATTCTCACATCTGTCTTATGGCTTAACCACCTGGTCCCAGGCCAACCAGTCAGTCATCAAAATCACAGAGTGTCTTTACGATCGGGCCTTGGAAATCCTGGACAAAAAGACAAATAAGGTACCATCACGGTCATATTTGAAGTAAATACTAAGATTTTAAGTTTCGCAAACTTTATTGATTTTCATTATGTAAAGCTTGTGTTCAAATGCTTAAATGGACTCGCTCCTCAGCCGCTCTGCAAATCCATCAAGAGACCGCAGAGCTGTAGCAGCTCCCAGTGGTAACCGTAAAGTTCCATTCGGCAAAACATCTTTGGCTCAGACTGCTTTTTCTGTGAAAGGAGCAAAGTCCTGGAATTCGCAAGCTGATCACTTGAAATTTGCTGCAAACTTCACTATTTTTCAAGAGAGCCACTAAATCCTGGTTAATACAGCAACAAACTTGTACTCATGTCTAGTTTTTTGTCGCTGTTACGACTGAATGTGTGTTTTACTGTATTTTACTGTACTTATTTCACTTACTTATACCTTATTGTACTCAGTTTACCTTCCTTTTACCTTGTGCTTTGCTGTATCTTACCAACCTCAGTTTACCTCACTGTTCGAACCTCTTATTTTCACAAAAGCCCTTCTAGGGGCGGGCGTTGCAAATTAGCATCCGCTAAAAAACACTATGATACTTGCATTGGATAGCTGTTCTCAGTTTGTCTACATTACACTGTATCTGTCCCTATCAAATAAACCATAAACAAATAAATAAAATATAAGGGACACCTCTCAGTACGGCCAAGACAGAACATGACATACACGGACGGACCACATCGTGATGACCACTGCATGTTACCATAGAATGTAGCACAACAGCCCTGCAATAAACTCTCCATT
>CAAKHG010016800.1:15531-27758 GCA_901007715.1 Dactylopterus volitans | reverse complement strand
AGGACGATAATAATAACTGTGAAAGTGAAGACATTTGTGGGAGAGTTACACAACAAAGCCTGCACCCCTTATAGTACAGTGTACCTGGAAATCAGTGAACGTGATGTGCCAGTTAGCTGATGTGTCAGTGTGGGAGCTGGGCACTAGCAGGGTGTCATATTTGTGCAGACTGCTGACGTGCTGGCAATGGTAGGATGAAGTGGCAGGAGCGTAGACCTCACTGGCGTTGAATGTAGCCTCCTGGGTCCAATTGTAGTGGATGTGAACACTGTCTAGTGTAAACCAGTTTTGACCAGCTGCCTCATAGAATGTGTTTGACATCTGAAGCCTGTTGGAAAAGATGGTCCTGTTAGCTATACACATAGTCCACACGTGTGCTCAAATGTTAAAGATGCTACTGCAATAACTTTAGATTGATAATCTATTTTTCACATACTGGCTGCTGAAAACATTTCAGGTGAGAAAATAGCATTTTACCTGATTACTAGACCTCGTAAGTCCTCCACATCGCCAAACCTTAAGGAAAGCCTGTGGAGGAACGAATCAATTGCAGTTGAAACATGTGACATAACGCTCAGCAGCTCTCAGTAATTCTCATCTACCATGTTCTAGATATGCTGCACTTCTTTGTTATGTTGATTTCTTTGTCTAGTAATACAATCTGCCCTATTCAGTGAAATGTATATGAATTGAGCACAAGTACCACTATGACAGTGGCATATTCAGCTCAGACTTACGTAGCTTTCTCCTTAGTGCAGATAGAACCCTTAGTATCCACAGGTGAGTTGGGGTTGAAGACTCTCTCAGTCAGATCAATAAAGGTGTGGTTCCTGTAGCGGATTGCCAGGCGCTTTGCCTTGAACAGAATGCAGGTCTTCCCGTTGTAAGACACACTCAGAGGGCCATAAGGCCCCATCAGGGACTGGAGCAGCTTCCTCTTACTGTGAGACATCCCTGGATGATGCCATTTGAAAGGCTGCAACCAGAAGAAAAAGGAGCACAGGAGAAATTAAAAAAAAAAAAAAAAAACTGCAGCAAAGTGACAACCAAAATGTAAGCAGCAGCAGTGCTGCATTCCGTGCTCACTCTCTAGGGGGCAGTCAGATTATAACTGACTCATTTCAGCAGCCTCTACTTGCTCCTCTGCTTCAAATGGCCATTATACTGTTTGTAAATGCCACTCAGAAACTAATTCAAGTGGCACCGACATAAATCAGTGAATATTCATTTGAGAAATGCATGATCCTGCCTCTGATCAGGAATACAGCAATAAAGACAACCAAGCTATCTCGTTCCTCAGCATATGCAGCCCCAGACACATCACATCACAGCTCTTCATTAGTATATACAGCTGACCCACAGCAAGATTGCTTCAATTTCCCACTGTATCTCATTTTGTGTAAACTGTGATATTCCACATCAAAATGCTTTAAAATGAAATGCTGCCTTAAAGCTTGACACTGCGAAATGTCAATGGTATACACTGATCAAGCATAACATTGAAAGCAATGCATGTGTCCAATTTTTTTTAATCTTTTTGAGAGCTGTGTTGACACATTTTAACAATTTTTACTGGGACTGTAATTTTTGATGCTCTTGAAATGCACTAGGTTATACTTAGACGTGTCCCTATACATTTGATCGTCTCACTCTTATGCATTAGGATGAAAAAATATTAGGGACACATCTCAGTGTAACCCAGTACAGTTTATCAGCATCACAAATTACCCCGCAATAATCATTAGAATATGTCAACACCGCTCTCAAATAGATTCAATGAAAATTTAACATAAAACTCCTCCTGAGGGGAGAATCTTTTGTAGGGCTTTTGCGTTATATTCTATGATAAACATGCAGTTATGCTTGATTGGTGTATAAAGCTCAGTCTTTCACCACTGGCAGTCTTTTCACCACTGGATTTATAAGGAGCATTTTTTAGGTTATTTAGATAGAAAACATGAGCTCTCTTAATTTGCATGTAGTATGAAGGTTTGGTATCTGGTTGACCGCACACTGGCCGCACTTTGCAAATAGAAGCCGCCTCCTCTAGCTTTTTAATCTCTTCGCTCAGTGACCACATCTCATCGGTGAGCATTTGTGCTAATCCAGCGCAATTTTACAAGACATGTAGCAGGGACATTCACTGTTTGTAACATAATGCACTTGATTAATTAATGGGAAGGGGTTGGCGGGTTATAGATGCAGCAATATCACAAGCCTTAAACTGTTTCTATAATGAATGAAGTAGTTTAGCGGAGGCCACTGCAAAGAATCCTTTAATCTAACGAGAGCAGATGTATGCAAGCCAGGATGCATCAGTAAATACAGCATATGGTTTCACAGATTTTCATTTAGAGTGGACCTGTGTGTGTGTGTGTGTGTGTGTGTGTGTGTGTGTGTGTGTGTGTGTGTGTGTGTGTGTGTGTGTGTGTGTGTGTGTGTGTGTGTGTGTGTGTGTGTGTGAGTGTGTGTGAGTGTGAGTGTGAGTGTGAGTGCATGGGTGCTTCTGTGTGTGCGTGTGTGTGTGCATGTGTGTGCGTGCGTGTGTTTGCGTGCGTGCGTGTGTACCTGCAGTATTCTCCTGAGCGGGTTTTCATCTTCAGGCGTCAAAATAACGTTTTCACTTTCTAAACCGTACTCGCTATCTTGACCTGAAAACACACACACACACACATGCATCATTGCATGGAAGATTATATCAGTATACATACTAAGCTGATTCCAAAGCTGTATAGCAGATTGCAACATAATCATAAGTGTTCAGCCGATTTCACACACACACACACACACACACACACACACACACACACACACACACACACACACACACACACACACACAAATAGATTGTGCCCACACCTCTCAGGCTCATCTCTATTTCCAGTTGTTTTGCGTCATCACAGTGACTCATCACCAGTTTATTGCACAGTTATGGCAATATTGTTAACTATCTACAACATGATTCATCTTGTTCCAGCAACGTATGATTTACAGCACTTTAATTTAGAGGAATATCTCCACTACATTTTCTGCCTCTTTGTCAAAGGGCCTAAATATAGCCAGTCACACATCTGAATTGCCACGTAGGTGTATGGCTCACACACACGCCACACTTCAAAATTTGTTTGTATCACAATGAAGCAAAGACGTCTTCTGCATTAAGAATGAAGTGCATTCGTCAGGACTATCTATCCAGCACATCAGCGTCAAAATTATCATGGCAGGTTTGAGTGAATCAGGCCCTCTATCACACCACATTTGTCACTTACTTGATGTGACTCTTGTCGCTTGTTTGGGGTTCTCTTTGCTGCAAAAAAAGAGGAGGACACATTAGGATGTTTTGATCACAAGATATAAGAAGATGTTTAAGGCTCTTTATTTCGACTATCCACCAATCGACTTCCTATGTACAATACTCATTTAATATTTTCTCTAGAAATGTAATATTGTGATTTTTCTCTAGTAACATACTATATACTGTATAGCAAGATGAGATTTATAAAATGAGTGTTACACTCACTTTCAGTCACGCTTTCAAAAATATTTCACTTACACCAATTTGCTGATAAGTACAAAGCAAACTTTTTTTCCGTTAAACATGGTATCCAAATCTGTGTTTTTGATGCCTCAAGTGCTACATACTGAAATTACATTGTGTTTAGCATGCAATACGTATAGCCACTAAACCCTAATGCATATTACCAACATGGTATAACTACATCGTTATATTAGATATCTATGATAGAGCTAATAATAATTATCATGATAATAACTCTGCCAGGGCTAACAGAAACAAAAAATGCAATTGAACAGATGTGTAACAGATCTGCTCCATAACTTAAGGAATTCTTCCTTGACCCAAACTCCGCCCCTACACCACGATCAGTGATGCAGCATGTTCTTGCACCCAGTCAAACAAAGCAACAAAAACTTGTGGAATTGTTCATTAATATACACAAGACTATTGCTTAACTTCTATGTTGCAGGAACCGATTGTATTGCATTAGTTTTACGACAAGACGAATCTTTGATATAAGTCTGATCCTGTCGCATATATGTACTGTGACGTGCAAGGGACAAAGAGGACAAACCATTTCCTTTTCCTTCACGTGTTTGCCTTAACGGCTGCCCCGCTCTAAGTCTAACTAAAACCCACACAGCCCCGGACTTCTACAGGCTAATCCTGATCCTTTTAACTGTCTAATCAAAGACGTAATACACCAGCAATTGGCTTACAAAGTCATGCTTGCATGGCCAGTTCTACATGTAGTGATGGTCCATCCATCGCGCTGTCTGTGTGGTGTGTGCTTAGTGATCATCTGGGTCTGCTCACTAATCTCCACACAATAGCCAGTTATAATGGGCTTGTAAAGCTAAGACCTGTCTGCCCTCTGTGCCACGTCACTTGGCATTTCTTTTGTGTGTTTATTTTATTCATAAGTATTGCAAAAAAAAATAAAAAAATTGTAATGAACTGTGAAACACCAAAAGCAGCATCTATAAAGAGCCCGAGTTCAGTATCAATCCTGTGATTCTCTAGCCTCTCGAGAAGCAATACATGATAGACTAAAGATGACCTCAATATCTATGCGAGGTTAAAAGTCACTCAGTGGTTGTAGCTGCTGTTGTAAAGGGATGTTTGCACATATTGAACCCTCTAATGTGGCGACCCAGATGCTGGTGGCTTTGCCCCATATACATTTGTGGAGACCAAACAAAGACAAAAGTAGGTGAGGACAAAACTGCAGACAGTATATGTATATTTCAACTGCTTGAGCTTCACAAGCCATAGAGAACATTCTTGTGATTAATTAAATTAGATTACCAGAGTTATGACAGTAACTTGAACTGCAAGTTTTCCATATTGTGTGAGTGTGTTTCGTTCACTTGTCATTCAACATTTAAAAACGGTTGGACTATATTTTGGTCAGACTGAAGAAAAATATTGGATCTTTTCACATGTGACATTTCCCCTCATTAGCCCACAGCTTTTATTACTGTGTCCTTCAGCCATGTGTCATAAACAATATCTCAAACACAGCTGTACAGTGGTCATTATTATTATTTGATCATTTTACTCACTGCGGGCAATGTAAATGCAGCCTTGGACAGCCGGTTACAACTGAAAAAGAATCAGCCAGTCAGTGTTTGATTGCACTTGGCATTTTAGAGTAGGCTGGCAGATATAAAAATGCCAGCAGCCTGGAGCAGTTATCTACCCATCTGGTGCAGTTTTCCACCTGGGCAATATTGTGGTGTTTAGTGCCAGGTGGATTAGGATTAGTGGTAAACCCAGGCTAGGTCTACTATGGAGGCCGTAAACAAGATGAAGAGATTAAGGCATTTTGTGTGGAGCATTCTGGAGAATTTAAGTGCAAATCAAAAAAATGTGAGTCACCTCTGCAATCAAGACTAATTCCGTACACATATTCAGTAAATCTGAACTTCGCCATTGTTGTCCAGTTTGATTTTATCAGCCAAATGCTGAAGTTTAGCTATATTGAAGTGTCTCATCCTTAAATCTAATCAATGATACATTTATCTTTTGTATTTGTTGATTTTTTTTTGTGTAATAGCACAATAGGCCATTAGTTTTGTATTATGCCTAACTATTGCTACCTTTTATATTTACTTGACCGGCAAGGTCAGTAAAGGTTGCTAAATGTTCTTATAATAATAAAATCCCTTCAGTGTGCTCAACTGATTGAATAAAGCTGGGATATAAAGCAAGTGTCTGAGACAAGCTTGTGATTTGCCATAAACAACATTTTGATTCTGCTCTGCAGCATTTACTTGGACTGTGCTTCAGGTCACTCGGGTTGTATGGATTCAATCAATAGATGAAATTAGACTGATTTAAGCATCAGCCTAGTCGAGTGAATATTGATGGCTACATGATGGTGTCTATGGAATGGGACATTGCATGTACAAGCTCTCCAGCCTCCAGTTTGCAGTGTTTGCATGAGTCAGTTTCAGTGTCAGCATTACCACTGCCTGAATTTGTGTGAGACTTGAGCGAGAGAGCTTGTGTGTTCATCTCTGTGAATGTGGCTGTATCTAAGGTACAATTCCATGAATCACAAAATGACCATTTGTTTACACGGTGGATCAAAATATTTAGATGTGTCCGGAGGTATGCTGGATAAGCATGTTTGTATATGCAAAAGCTGCCAAAAGTACTTTGTCTTTGGCAGCTGGCAGCTGACTGAAACCTCAGTCGCATGGCAGACACTTGGATGCAGCTCACCTGCAACTCTGATATTAATATACTGTCAGTCTTAGTCTAACATAACAGCTGCACAGGCATCTCCCCAGCCCCCCCCCACCCCGCCCCCAACCTAAACACAAGTGAATAAGCACTCCTTCCTCTGCACCTACCCAGGCCTCAGCTGGCTGAGGGGAGCCAGAGTGTGAGTGCTAACTAAAGCCCGGCCGTTTGTTCTTGTGCCAGTTTCGCGAGGTCAGCAGCGCAAGACTGCTGCGGCCCCATCATTGGCTCAGCCCGTCACACGGTGCCTGGGTGCTGAACAGGCCCTTTTATATAATCCAAACCATGCCAGGGCCACTCCTCGTCTCACCTTGTTCCCTCTCACTATATCCTTAAATTTGTGCGCACGCAAGTATACAAACGTGTGTCTATATATGAGACACAAGACAAACAGCCAGCCTAAGATTATGATCATTATTAGAATGTTTCACCTATTTTTTTTTTTAGAGTTTGGTGATTTTGAATATTAATATGTTGCTCATATTGTCTTGATCAATGTGTTTTCACAAGACATCCAAACCAATAAAGGGATGGCTGATGATCATCACTCATGGCTGCCTCTGCTGTGCTGCTGAGTTGAGGGAAGGTGTGGTGCCTGCTCCCCAAACTTGTAAACAAGCACCAGTGAGGACTGAGCCACCTCACTCAGTCAGCATGCAAGCCAGAGTCAGTCCGTCGACATCTCTACATCCAACGACAGGAACAGATGAATCATCGTTTGGTTGACAACTTTACTGCTTCCCACGAGAATGACACTCACTAGTTTCATGATAAAAAATATTAGCCATTGGAACTTAGATCACTACCCTAGACACATTGTCATTATCTCTATGAGTGCACCTGACCTGCATTCTTGTACTCACATTTCCTTGTAATATGCCTACATGAAATTTCAAACCCTGTGCTATGATAGTATTTCATTCTGAATGAATTCCTTTTTTAAAGTTTTTTTTTTTTTGTCTCAGTGATACTGTTTCTGTTTGGGTATGTTAATGTAGAGTTTATTCATTAAAGAGTCTGAGAAGTTTAGAAAACAATTGTGTCTCTACACGTCACAAAGACACGACTTAATCCCACACTAGCCAGGTGTCGGCCTATTAATAGATTTATTAGTTCAGATTAAGCTTTAGGTATTTACTGCGTTGTCGCTCACAGTCCTGGTGCCGTTTCTGTGTCACTTTGATGGCTGCTTCAGATTTGACCTTGGGTCAAGTGCTAGAGTGGTCTAAATCTTTCGATGAAGATTGGTGCGAGCACACACAGAGCTCGGCTAGCTTTAGGAACGTCGATTGTGAATATACTTATATTCTTGATTGGCTTCTCTTTTTTTATTGATCTGTTTGGTCTTTGACTATGAACTATAATCTATAATCTATCTATATATAAACTATAAATGTGAAGTTAATTTGTATGTGGATACTCTTAACATTTAAAAGACTGTTAGTCTTTTAACCCTTTAATCTTTCATGGGAAATCCAACACTTTGACCCTTAATCTGTGTCTATATTCGGGGTCAGTTTGTATGCGTTTAATAGTTTTAGGATAATTTTAAGCACATGTTGACTGTTCACTGGCTACACAAACAAAAGATTTTAGAATAAACAAATAAACCAATTATCAACAAGGAAGGAGGAAGTCAGCTATTGTAACTTAGTTGTTCCCACAGATGTTTCTTCATTCGAAGAATTTCATTATAGCTTAATGTGTTTGTCTCTGAGAGGCTTCTGCTGTTAATGCAGCAGGTTTATCGTAAATGTGACCCTCATTATTTTTTGTAAATGTGTCAGGGGTCATTTTGGGGGCATAGTGTTTGACTTAATGCAGTTTAGTGTAGCAGACCCTAAAAATCAGGTCATGTCTAACTGCGACTTGTCACATTGCTGAAGTGGTTTGCTGTGGCACATATTATCATTGTTAATTGAATGGAATCCATGAATTTAAATGAGCAACTGTGTCATGATTCTTTAGAATGTCTTTTCTCAAAGTTTAGGCTGCTTGTAATCACAAAATTATACAAAATACATAAATCTCTGACTGTCTCAATTGAACGTGAAGCTAAAAAATATTTAAACAGAAGCACCATCTATAAAAAAACATACAACAAATGACCACTACAAATTCTCTTGCAATTCCTTTTCCAGTCTCATGCACTGTATTTATTCTAGCCTTTGGTGACTTGGTCAGTATGAATGAAGAAAATTACAGCCTGGTCTTCTGAACCCTAATCTGTGCCCATATTTAGATCATATTCATCAGCAGCAGAGACGTATTATGTGGGGACTGTTTTATATCACTTCGGAGATTATTGCAGTTACATAAATATGTGTGAACATGCCAAAGACCTTTTGACTTGTATTTCTTTTGTTTTGAATAGACAATGATCCCTTGGAATGACATTCCTAGACAGTATCTGTATCATAATGAATATGCTGTCCATGTTTAGAACACACACATTTTTCATGTCCAAGTGCTTGGTCCAGAAATATCAATCACAATTGATATGACCATTGTAGTGGAAAAAATTCAGAGTTACGGTTAGTATTTCTAATAGTATTTTTATGCTGATTGTCGTACAACCATCTCTCAGCATAAGAAATGATGAGTATCTTCCTACAACCTCAAGTCTTTCAGCACTAGCGGCTTCTAACTTATTGAACCTATTATTATTCATTTCCAAGCAATGGTATGCACGCGTCAAAGCCCCTTGAAATGAAAGGCATAACATGCTGCTCTTATATAACAGCATCTTGGAGAGTGTCGGAGCCAAGAGTGAAGCTGTGACTGTGGGCCGACACTGTTGTGTTGCAGAGTTATGCCCAAAGTTTGATTCAAGAGAAAGGATCAAAACTCTCAGAGAAATTAATCAATTTGCTTTTTCTTCTTCTTTTTTTTTTATTTATTTGAGGGACTGTGGTAAAAAAAAAGGTGACAAGGGGGTTTGTTTTCAGGTTCTCACAAACACTGGCGTGAGCTTGAACGAGATCAGTCCCATGAGACCGTGTTTATTGAATTCTATAAACCAAAGTTATTTGTGTCCCAAACTTGCAAGCATGTGCACAAGTTGCGCAGTTAATGAAAGCACGACAGGAGCAATCGCTCAGTCTCCAAAAGATCCAAGTGTGTTATTGCGCTGAAAATGGACTTTGTGTGACATTAACAAAGCCAACTGTTTGAACGATTAAAAAGAAACTGCCGCATCTTATGGCTTTGAAGCATTCACGCTATAGAGGATTTCGCGAGCCGTCATGCGTGGCATAGTTTCAAGAGCCTTACATGGCTTTGGCACAATGTTTTTGGTCTTATCTGTGGTGACTCTGTAAGCAGCAAAGGGCCTCGCTGCTGGCTCAGTCCCGTCTCTCTAACACTGCTGTGAGCGTCTCTTGGTTTGAGCCCTGAATATTTTATCCAGATTTGACCAGCAGGACCGCATGGGCATTATGCAGACACAGAATTCCCTTCCCCAATCTTCCTCTCTCTCTCTCTCTCTCTCTCTCTCTCTTTCTCTCCCATCTCTCTGGCAGTGTGTGTGTGTGTGTGCGTGCGTGTGCGCTTGTCTCAACGCATGTTCTTTTTTTCTTTCCAACAACCTTGCGCTGAAGGGGAAACTTTATATGTGCGCTAGCGACGGCCTTCGCAGCGAATATATTAAAAATAGCGGTCGAGGCCCAAGTGTATGGCGTAAGTCGGGATGCCCGTTAAGAGACACAATTACTGCAAATTTATGGAGAGTGTGTGTGTGTGTGTGTGTGTGAAGTCGCTGCGGAGAGACGCACAACACGGACAACAAAAAAAAAAACCTGAATTAAAAAGGGGAGAGGAAAGCACACAGAAATAGCGCACAATCATGAGATATGCATGAGGTCTTTTTTTTTCTGCTACTTGCCCGTTCAACCCCTTGTTGGCCTGTTTTTTTTTTTTTTTTTTTGCACTCGCAGGCAGGTTACGAGTTGCTGTCGGTGGACGGCGAGAGCCTGCAGGGCGTGACCCACCAGCACGCCGTGGACGCGATCCGCCGCGCCTTCAGCGACAAGGCCAGGGAGCCCATGGCGTTTGTGGTCAAGGTCCCGAGGGGTCCCGAGCGACCCCGCCAGCCCCGGGAGACCCGCTGACCGACCTCTGCGCGCCCCGCAGCCCGACCGCTGGGAAGGCGGGTGCAGGTCAGGGTGGAGCGCGGCCGAGGAGCAGGTCGTCAGTGCCGTCGCAGTATGCCATCGCTTTAAAATCCGTTGCCGCAGTAAAACTGTGGGAAAATGAGCGGCGGGTTGTGAGTGCGCCGTTTTATAACGTTCTTAAGTGAGCGTTTCATTAAAGGCAAACATGGCGCCTCCGAGATGAGGCGGGGTAGTTCGTGAACCCCTCGTTTGTTGATATTGTACCAGTGTTTAGCGCACGGCAACAGTGCCGTGACCTTTCCAGCTCGAGCACCCTCCCGCCCAAACACACACACACACACACACACACACACACACAGCCTCCCTCTGCGCTATGAGATTTATAGATTTATTCCCAGATTAAATCCCTGTATTATGTCAAAAACTGAGAGTTTGGGGTTTAGCGGATGTCTGGGGAGATTATTACAAATCGCCGCTTGGTATTTTATTTTAATTTTTTTTTTTTCTTTTTGTGCCGCATTTTTTTTTTTCTGGCAGAAGCGGCCTGCGCTCTGGAGACAATCTGCCACTTTAGAGGCTTGATTACACCGCGCCGTGGACTGAGCTTACGCAGACATGCGGAGGAGCCGGAAAAAACATGTCAGCGAGATATGCGGGACGCGGGAGGCCAGCGGCCCGGCGCGGAATGAGAAGCGGAGGAGATAACGGGCGGCGAGGTAGCTGGAGCGCTGCGCGGTATCAAGAGTGGCCTTACTCTCAGCCGGCAGATGGCTGCTGGGAAAAAGGGGAGAAAAAAGAAAAAAAAAAAAAAAAAAACGCTGATAAAATGTTCCACAAACTCAAACTTGCTAGAAGAAGTCAAGGTGAAATCTTGACACGCAATTAAAGATGAAACCGAGCGCGTCTGTGCCCTTTTGAGTTATTACAAAGTGCATCACATTCATCACACCGAGCTCGCCCTTAAAATCGTTCTCGGTTTAAAAAAAAAAAAAAGCGAGGCAGTCGTATCGACAGTTTAAGGTGTGACAGCTTGTTCTTTAATTAAAAACAGTCATTTGTACAAGAAATGTACACATAAAAATATACATGGACAACTACATATTTTATGAATTAATAAAAGACAATATAAGCAAATGTGAATTTTTATTTCTTGGAGAGAAAAAAAAAGCACACATAAGGATGAGAAAAATGCAACGACGAAAGAAGAACAAAACAAAAAGTGTTACGCTGCTTTGGTCTAGTCACAGTGGCTACATTTTGAAATAGATATTTTGTCCAAACAAAAGACAATGTCACTCTGTTATACTATTAAGTGTTTTACATATTTACACAAGGGGGCGGGGGGTTATGCAACACTGAAGAGAGGCGAGATATGGACAAAAGGGGAGGCTGTGGATGCACACGGGACTTTTCACTGAGGGAGTCGGGTTTGGTCTGTGTGCTTTTTGTTTTATTTTATTTTTTAGTTACACCTGTACCTGTGTGGCGTTTTGTGGTGACAAAGTTAACAGTCTAGGCCGGGCGGTCGCGCTTGGACGAGCCCAACTGGTCCCATTCAAAGTCACTTTTCATGGTTTCAGCAAATTTATGCACATCGC
The DNA here is from genome assembly GCA_901007715.1 of Dactylopterus volitans. Taxonomy (NCBI): domain Eukaryota; kingdom Metazoa; phylum Chordata; class Actinopteri; order Syngnathiformes; family Dactylopteridae; genus Dactylopterus; species Dactylopterus volitans. The sequence continues at coordinate 15,780 of CAAKHG010016800.1, read as the reverse complement.
TACTACACTTTTTTTTTTTTTGTAAAAACCTCAAGACCCACAGCGGATGTGGTAATGCCGTGCGAAATATACCCCCGATCGTATACTCTGGTCGTTTTTGCTGAGGGTTAAGAACTTCCAAGTACAGGGAACGCAACGCTGCGCGAAACCCGACGGCGGCGACATGAACCGGTGCGACATCGTCATCGAGCGAACGACCAATCGGAAATGGAGAGACAACAGGTCCAAATTGAGCCTGAGGGGAGACGG
>CAAKHG010016800.1:0-15511 GCA_901007715.1 Dactylopterus volitans | reverse complement strand
CCCCCACACCCTTCCTCTGTTCATAGCCATGGAAAGGATGGATTTACCTTCTGTCCAGGATTTCAGGCACTTCATCATAGGTGAGCCCCGGCTGCAGGTCTTCATCAGTGAAGGAGAGCCCAGGCCGGCTGAGAGCAGACAGCAAGGCAAGGGAGCAGAGGAAGAATGCGTGTGCAGCCATTGAGACAATGAGAGGAGACTGCCGCTGGTTGAGCTCCGCTTCATAATCTGCTCTCCTAGCAGTGCCTGACTACCAGCTCCTCTGACTGGCAGCCAGCTTGGCCAATCATCAGCAAGCAGAGCCGATCAGCGTGCGTCACAGTTCCCTCACTGCTCCCTCCCTCTCTCCTCTCCTCTCCTCACCCTCCCATCTCCCTTCTCTGTTATCCTCCCTCTAACTCTGCTCACCCTCCCATCTCTACTCCTGTGCTCTCTATCCTCTCTGCCTCTCTTTCATACACACATAGCTGCAGGCGAGCCATACATATAGACAGCAGCTTATTCTTTTTTATACAACATCTAATCGTACCTCTGCTACCTACAAATAACACTCGCGTACAATTGAAGACACATGCACACAAATCCCTGCGTATACACACACACACACACACGCGCGCGCACACACACACAAATGCCTGCACGCACAAACACAAAGAGACACACGAGCAGGCTCACAGACAGGCACACACACACCTCTGTGGAAAATCACCTGGGAATGTCAAGGTCAGATGCTGTAGCAGAATAGGAGGGTGTTGACATGACTTTAGGTAGCCACAGTGAGAAAAAAAAACACAGCCATGACTGCATGACCTAGATCTCCAGTGTGCTGCCACAATAGCAGAATTAATTCACTTGATCTATGAGTTGTTGTGAGCACCGAGAAAGCCTGCGGCGGAGGAAATTGTCCACTGAGGCTGCAAATATGGATGACAGCAGCAGCTGAGCAGCGGTGGGATGACACAGAAATGAGGGTCCAATCCTGATGACCCCTGATGACAACTGATCCCATTTCCCCCTCATTGTTTATCGCCCATGCATATGATGCTTCAGGATCTTGATACATCCTCTCACATCTTTTATTTCTACATCCGATGATAGGATGATTTTCAGAGCAGAACATTAAGAGTGGTTATATAACCAAATGTTGTGACCCACTATCATGGTAGATTTTCACATCGATGCATGGCAATGAGTCATACCAAAATAGTGACTGCAGAGAAATGTCTCGTTGTCTTGTAAATGAGTCATAAAGATTTATTTTTTTCTGACATTCTTGATCTAAGATACTAAAGCAACCACAATGTTAAGGATCATTATATTCCAATATCTCAAGCATTTTGGTCACAAAAGACCTTTCCACTGAAGATACATTATATTACAAATGTATTAGGTCAACACTAGATTGCATGTGTGACAGAATAAGAGCATTTCAGTTAATCAAGATATCAACTTAAAATTGATCTCACTGTTTTCCATTAATAGCGCTGAAACAAATGTTTATATAATACTGTGTTTATCATTATTTTGATAACACTGACATGTCAGGGATTATTTCATTATTCCCGTTGTTGCTACATCTTCCACTGCAGGCACATGCATGCATAAGATTATGCATGATGATAATAAAGGAGGCATTGACATTTGGCTCATTAGACATTTCTGTAATCCTGATACGCCTAGATTACCAGTGTTGAAACTCGATTCTCCATCTTTTGGCTGCTTGAAATGACATTAAAGCTCATATAGTTTAATATGAAAGCCAAATGATCAGTGTGGACTAGACTTCAGAATCATTTTTTGGTTATGAGAGATGCCACGTTTCTAAATAATGTGCCTTTTTACTGGTCACCCATACAGTGTATGTGGCAGGTTATTTTAGGTTGGATAATTTCATGGTAGGATAAGCAGCAACCTGAAAAACACTTTCAAATGTCAGTATCAGTAATATTATATAAATCTGACATATTAGACCTGCAAGATTTTGGGCTCACTGTCTAAGATTATTTGTGGGTCACTATGAGAAACTCATATGTCCATCCTAAAGCAAAAGTATCAGTGGCTCTATAAATATGATCTCACATGAGTGTGTGTGTGTGTGCGTGCGCATGCATGTGTGTGCCTCATAAAAGGGTCTCAAGATTTTTTTTTTCTTTTTTCTGAGAGGTCAGCTATGTCTCTTTGGGCATACAGTAACAGGAGATGACTAAAGGCTGTCTCAGCCCTCTGAGTCTGCCTGCCACAGTCACTTCAGCAGGCCAGTGTGTCAGTTTACTGGAGGCAAAGTGCAAATGCGACTGTCACTGCTGTCAGCACCGAGTGACATTATCACAGAGCATCCTGCAAGAAGACATCCAGGTGTGAAAACTTTAGAAAGAGGAGATTGCACTCGAATGTCTCACAGCAGCACTGGATACACATTTGTCCGTCATGTTAGTACTACGAGCAGTATGACTATGAGTGATTCCCCATGAACAGATTATTTTTGGATGCGTGGGGACTGTTGCATGTGATCCAGCTTTGCATTGTGTGCAGCGCTTGTGAACGCACAGCACATTGATCTCAACCGCCGCGATGATCAATCAGCATTTATTGGTGTTTTGGGACTTCACAGTTTGTCAGATTGATTAAACAATAGAAAAATGTGCAAATAAGAAGGATTCTGGAATGCAGTAGTCGGACTGTACTTTCTATATGCTGCATTTGTGAATCTTGTATTACATTGCGTCTCTGTGGTCATTTTTGGGGCTGTAGTCTGCGTGCTCTTTTTGGTCACCTTTTCCATGAATTTGTTTTTGGCCCCCTCCTGGTGAGTCATACCACATTTGAGATTATGAAACAGATCAAACATAAGAGCCAGGGGGTCACTGTCTATTTATAGGTATGATCTCATATCAAACTTTTTAATCCTGCTCTTTATGCCCACATAGAACACTGGGACTTGCAGTACTCGGTGTGATGTAACAGGTTAGTACAGTCTGAGATTACTTCACAGTATGTGTTGATGATATACAGTATAGCTGCTAATCTATCAGCTACTAAGAGCTTCTGATCTCTGCATTATTTAAGCTGTAGCAACATTAATCACATCGTTAAAGAGGACTTAAGTGTTGTGGGAAGGTAAGTGTATCACTTTATGTATTACAGTGAGTTCATAATTATATGAAGGGCCACATTTGATTGGCATGAATGCACTTGGAATGCACTTGACGCGAACAAACACATTTTTGATTACGTGTTTTATTTGTATACGTTTGCTTTCCGTCACAACACTGTCCATCACAGCTAACTGCTTCTGTTGCCTTTTTCTGCTGACCATGATCTGTACATGAGCATGAGTGTGCCCGTGCACCGACACACATGCACGCACGCGCACACACACACACACACACACACACACACACACACACACACACACACACACACACACACACACACACACACACAAAGCTTAATCTCCAAGAGAGGGTCAGTAAATAAGGCAATATAAGATGATGAGCAACATAATCACCTAATGCAAATGTCATTATGAGTGATGTAATGTACATCCTGCTAGTTGGCTGGTTTTCAATAATGTTTACACTCCTCAGTGATGTGTTAATAACACAATAAACTCATGATCAAATGAACGTTAAATTTAAATTCTATTTACTAAATTTGCATTCAACCAGACAGTATATATTTCCAATCATTAAGTGAAACTTTATAAAAAACTAACATATCTATTAAACATAGAACAATCTCCCGGTAAGCTCACAATTTACTGATTAATCTGTGATTATATAACGTCCTTAAAAGCTTTCAGTGTGTCGCTGCCTCATGTCATATCAGCATTGTCTCAAGCTATATAATTAATGGAGGATATGTTATCTATTAATATGTAACTGAATGATTATTATGCTGTATAAAGCTAAGAAATTAGGCTTTTGATGCACACAGTCAAGACAATCTGTATAGGTAATATTTCTGAATAAATAAGTATAGATTTCCTCTATAAAACTATATCCATTCATAAAATTTTCACCGTTTTGGTTCAATTTATCATAATAGTTTGGAATTGTTCTACACCTTTAAGCAAGCACCATCAATCATGTGATACTACGCAAGTATGAAATCCTCCACACAGAATAATGCAAAGCTTTGATTGGCTGAAACCTGTGAATGGCCAACAATAGTGATTAACATTCATGTCACAACCCTGCAGTTTCATTCATCCTTGGTTCCTCCTGACTGGCATGATGCCAGACTGCAACACCCGGGGGCGCTCACATATAACCCAGCAGCAAGCCTTCAATCCTTGATATGGATTTATGTTATGAGGCACAATATTGACATGAAGATATAGGATCATGGGATAATATTCTACAATGAGGCAGAGTGCTTAAACCCCGAGAAACACACTCGCACTGCACACACACTGCACATTGAGATCTTATGATGAGTGACTTGAAAAAAATAAATAAATACATTCAAATTTGCATTAGTAATACATCATCAGTTAGTATGGCAGAACAAAGCTCCACACCATAAGGAATTACACACCTTTTTTTCAAGCTATGCAGTTATGCAATTAGCCATCGCTCATCTAATCTTGTAGCAGCAAGAAGGGAACAGATTGAAACTGTCTCCACAGACGACGCACTCGACTTGATAAAACTTCCCCTTCACAAAAGGTCAACTGGGATGAAAACTCAAAATGATACATTCTATGGTGATTATGGAAAACAAACTGGATGCCTGATAACTTAAGTGGCTTTAAAATTTTATATGATATAAATGTCCTGATCATTCAATGCACTGTCCAATACAGCTTCTTCCCTTCTGTCAAGATGCAAAACCCTCCAACTATCAAATGAAGAAAAACCAGGCAGACACTAATTAATATATTTAGATGAGTTTTTTCTTTACATACTTTCACCCTTCTCTGAAGACCTTCCACTAAATACCAATCTAAATCTGTACACAGTGTTTTATTGAAACTATGACTTTATTCTAACTATGTGATATTGAAACAGCATCTGAAACTAGCAAATGTGTAGTCATGTGCCTAATATATTGTCTGCAAGTTTGCTTTTTCCATCCCCAGCTTCTCTTAAAGGAAAAATAATAAAATCACAGATAGTATCAGAAGCACAGGTCTGTCCATGTATCAAGAGTATAGTCAAACTGGACAACAAATATCATGCCATGTGTATGGTTATCTGACAGGCATTAAGATAGTCATGATAATATTTCCTCACTCAGTTACGTGGTTGGATAGAGAGTTATCTACTCATGTGATTTGATTGTCTAGAGACTAAAACTGAAAGAGGCACCAGACTGTAAGGAAGGATACATAAAACAACCCAGTAAACAAATAAAGATGTCTCTCTATATAAATATAAAATCTAGTATTGTCTCACATGAGGAGTTGGCCAGAGCTTCAGTTGATGGACACAAATATAAAACGGCAGTCCTGGAACAAACATTTGTTCTGATCTAGAACCAGCTTTTAGCCTCCCTGCGTTTTAACATTTTGCCACATGGCAGGAGAGGTCAGATTAACCCCAGTCCAGTGTCTAAGAGCAACTACACCAGTCTATAAAATGCGCATAAAAGAGAGAAGGCACGGAAACACAAGCCCACCGTGGAGCGGCGTGGACTGACAGCAGCAGTTTTTTCTGGGTGAGGGAGGGGGGGGCAGATGAAGCTGCAGGTCAGCTGATGGGTTGCTGTCAACTTGTGGAGTCTGGAGTTTTCATTGTGTGTGTGTTTTTTGTTTTTTTTTGCAGCTCTATGTGGACGTGGCCGATTCCTTCGTCTTCCATCTGCCGACCCCGTCTTTATAGGAGCGCAGCCACAGAGTCAGAGCCGCCACCACAACCAGCGTCACATTCACTGGACGATCAACCGAGCAGAGGCAACTCAGTCGCGTGCCTGAATGCACCCCTGTAGTGACTTTTTATACATTACCATCCGATACCTGCAGTGAGCCCGGACAGCTAGTGCACCTTCAAGTCCTTTATAAGAACAGAACACTTTATGCTACAGATAAGATGCGTTCATTTCATTACACACCTCAGTCTATTTCACCACACCTGTTTTCTCCTGTGTTGTCTGATTTGCTGCCTTTACGTGAGCGGATTCTGTTTTTCCTCCATTAGGCTTGGCCACAGTGATGTTTGCCGCCATAGGCCCTTTGCTCTCCTGCCTCTTCTTCTCTTGTTTGACTGAGCCTCCAGTCTTGCTGGTGCTACGCTGTTGAACAGAGGTCGTGGTTTTCACAGGGATGGGAGCTTTCCCCTGAGGTAGATGGGGGTCTTCTCCGATGTTGACGGTGAGGTTGGTGTAGAGGGGCTCCAGCTCTTTGGAAAGGAGCTTGTAGGTCAGAGAGTTGAGGCCGTCAGAGCGCCAATTAAGTCGGGTCCTTTTCAGGAGGTCAAATCTTGAATGACAAGCACAATTTCAGGATCAAACTAGTCAACGCGACAGGAGGAAATTGGGATAATCTTCACTTATATAATGGCTGAGATATTCCCATGTAAATAAAACTCGTGGCACTAGCATGGCAGGATCGTCTCTTTCATTAACAGGAACATCTCTCCGCGTTATGGCAAGAAAAAGTATATTTTAGTGTTGTAAAAGAGGAAACTGCTTGAGACTGTCGAATTTATTGCGCCGCAGAACAAAAGAAGATGCCAAACCCACATGAAACAGCATGTCAACCAAAAAATGAGCCAACCATTATTGCAGCAATTCATCATGCGAGGGGTGTGAGACAATGAGTGAGAGAATTCTGTCTCTGGAAAATGGGGATGATGCCAGGACAAAAGTTTGTGGCACAAAGTGAGAGTTCACTTGACAGTGTATAGATCAAGTTGCCATTTCATGTTTAAACATGAGGCAGACCTATGGAAGAAGGTCCCTACAGAACCGAGTGCATATTTGTAAGTATTGCTCACCTACATTTCTAAGGACCAACTTTAGACTTAATAATTACAATTAATTTCACAAATTTCACTTTCTGATACTCCTTTGAACTGGTGTTTGAAGGTTAAGATCTAGATTTTAGGGGCAAGATGGTGTTTGGGTTTAGGTGCAGTTTAAGTAAGTCTTGGGGTTAAGCATTTAGTTATGATCGTCATAAGGTTAATGCACGGGACAATGCATTATGTCAATAAGCACAAACATTTGTACCTGCGTGGGTTTTGCTCATTGCCTCGGTCTCCTCGATGTTTGATCATTTTGTAATGACCAATGGCCACTGGAGGGCGCACAATCTTCATGCCAGACAGACGCACTCTGGACAAGCAGCAGACAACAGGAATCAACAAGGAGAGCAGTTTCTAAATCACAAGTATCAACCTGTGAAAAGAAATGTGCTTTTTTTTTCTATCACTCAGAGCAGAGTATATATTTTCTAGAGATATTATCCTGATGGGAGATACAGAAATAAACACAGAATGAAACCAAAATTGTGGGTGAGAATAACATACTTCTATGTGACCTATAGGTGGTGGAAAAAATTGTGGTTCCCTCTTCCATCTCTGGTCCTTGTGTACGACTCCAGTGATCTGAGTCAAAATGATCAAAACATGTGACTAAAAATAGGGGACAAATATCCTTGAAGAATTTTTGTCATTTAAAAATGAGTGCAAGCTTTTGGATTTCAATTAATTTGATGCATCCTGTGCCTTTCAGAATAGATAAGCAAATGCTAGAAGAGCCAGAGAGTGAAGAGAAGGGGACCGCAGTATAAACATGATAGAGGCCTAAAAAACTCTTAAAGCACGCAGCTGAGCCCAACCCTGCTGGTTAGTCCATGCAAACATACTCACTGAGCCCACTCCAAGAGACACACAGCAAAGCCACAGCAGGATGAGGGGTTGTGTGAAGTGGACAGATTGTGTTAGGTCACGTAAAATAAAAGTCAAAAACAAGGAGGAAATGGCTGTAACTGTAAACATGAGAAAAGGATGAATGAATAGAGCAAAAGACAGTTAAAAAAAAAAAAGAGCAGAAATAGAGAGCATGAAATGACCATGCATGTACAGGTACGCAGTTTGGCATCATATCATCATCTCAAGCACCGTTTCCCTTCTTTACCTGGCTGCGATGTCATCATCCTCACCCCCCCAGCCCCAGTACTGGTTTGGGAAGCCGTTCATCTTCATGTACTGGTCTGGGGTCACTGCAGACACCCCACCAAAATATTGTTGGTATGGTAGCCTATGAGGGTCACATCACCAGCACACAGCCGTTAAAGATAATGTTGCAGGGGCAATGCATTTATTTAAAAGCCCAGGGCATCTACCATGTCCATGCATCTACCTGTATCGGAATTTGTCCATGGCCACAGACAGGTGCGTGGGGAACTGTTTGTGGCAGGTGTAGGTGTTGTGGTCATTCTCAGGCAGCAGGTCAACATCATGCAGGAAGATGCAGCTCCAGTCCTCATCCCTGAGGGCTTCCCGCACCCCAACATTCAGCAGCTTGGCGCGGTTAAAGGTCCCGTTCCCCCACTGAAGTCAGAGCACAGCAGCACACATGCACATCAACGCACCTGGTTAATAAGATGACAGAGCGCACGTGTTCGCGAATACTCGTGCGCTCATTCTGAATGAATAAAGCGCACAGCTTGAGGTGTGTTTTTTTTTGGCAATTAATAGTGATATGTGACCACACTGAGTTGAGTGGGAAATATTTTTCAGGGCTAGTTACAAAACCAGCGATCAGGTGTTACCACGGTTACAGTTTTGCTACATGATGCCAATTGATACACGATGCTAATTGATCTGCAATACCCTAAGTAAGACTCTAGCAATATATCAATAACATATAGCAGAATACGTAGAATATTAATGATTTTACCAGAAATAACCCAGTATTCACCTCCCAATATTATCAGGTATAGTCATTTGACTTTCTAACCTGAAGCTGTTCAACAACATATAGGCACTTGTATGTCCAGAACTTCTAAAATAAAAATAAAAAAAATCAATTGTTACATTAGCAGATTAGGTTCTTTTTACTAGTGGAAGCAAAACAGTCTTGCACAAAGTGAGTTGCTGCAGCTAACACACTGATTATTGCATGTGTTATGCACTAAGGTCACATGACACCAATACACCAATCAGTTGTGCTCTATATTAAACCTGTATGAAAGCAGTAATACAACAGAATTTCACCAGCGCAATACACTGTTGCTCATAGACACACACCAGCCGACACACTCTCTCACTCACGCACAAGCACACACAAGAGTGAGAAGCAGACCTGCTGCACGATGTAGATGCTGTAGTGAATCTGCTGTCTCTGCAGGAAGGGGTGGAGGTGATAGAGGAGGGCACGGAGGTGTGTCTGCCGGTTTCGGTATGGTACTACGATCGCGGTGTGGTGGCGAGGTTCACAGTCAGGAGGCCGGTATCGTCCGCCTGGTAGGACTAATGGGTTCCTCTGTCTGATCTCCTCCAGAGTCAGAGGAGAGGAGAGGTGGACAGACACGGGTCCAACTGGAGGAAAGGAAAGGAAGCTGTATCGTCTGCCTTTTGTCTCCCACACAAACGTTCACACTGCTTGTATGGTGCATATGTAATATCAAGCATAATGGCGTACATTCAGCACCTCTCACACACTCACCCAGCAGAGGGGAGGGAATCTGGCAGTCTCTCAGCGGTGGTCCAGTGGCCGGGGGTCCAGTGCCAGAGTTGCGGGGCGGGGGAGGTGGTACTCCAAGATGACTGAGGTTAGTGTAGACATCATGGGGTCGAGAGTAATCAAATTCTGGCTCTGTGGTGTGCACCAGGACAGACACCAGACCTCTGAAGCCCCCGAGGGAGAAATAGAGCACAAAGGCAAACTGGAAGCCAACCAGCAAGGCTAAAGTGCATGGGGAGTCCAGAGAGCGGCCGCAGCACGCCATTATAAAGTAAGATAATAGAGATGCAATGGATGTCCACGCCGAGGAACTGAACGGGAGTAGAGATAGGGGGAAAGCGAGTGGTAGCTGGTAGAGGAGAGCGGAGGAGGAGGTGGGAAACGAGAGGGGAGAGGCAGAAGGAGAGGAGGGGAAGGAGGCGGCGGTGTATGCAGGCTCAGGCGTGCAGGAGGAGGCCGTCCATCTGTAGGAATGTCTGGCAGCAGCGAGGCTCAGTCTGCACCGCCATCACCTCCTCACCACAGACGGCACTAAAAAGGAAGAGGATGATTACTGTTTGTAATTGCAAGTATCACTTTATCATTATTGCATTAGGAGTCAAGATAGGTACCTGCTTTTTTACAAGGGTCTAATTAAAATCTGTCCTGGGTCAGGAAGGGCTCACTCCACCTCTTTCCTCCTCTTCCTCCTTTCATCATCATTATGCACTCTGCCAGATGAAGACCAGAATGAGTAACAATGTGCCCGCGCTGCCGCGAGGTCTGCTGGCAAACTAAAATAAGCCGGGAAATGACAAGCGGCCTCAAACAAATGCCCGTTCGGCTTCTTTATTTAGAGTTGGTTATTTTTTGAGCTGAGGCACTTCCATCGGGGGGCATACATGGAGGCGACGCTGACGCCCGCCGATCGCATCCATCCATCATCATCAGTTGCATGCGGGGAGCAACACTCGTGCGGGCGCTCTCAGCACGCTGTTATTCATCTATATTTCTCTCTCTCTCGGACAGAAAAAGGAAAACCGGAGCCCCTCATAGCAACGGAGAGCGCCGCGGTTTCCGCGCATGCAGGTTATTAGCCGATCAGCACCCGCCGCCGGGGCCTGCGCAGGCACCGGCGTGTTTACATGACTGCGGCGACGGTCCGTGGCCACTATCGGCAAGATTTCACCCGACAGTCACAGAATACAGCTTTTTACTCTCTGATATTTGTCACCGTCTGCTTGCAGGCGCTGCTGCTGCTGCTGCCGCCCCCCTCTCTCTCTCTCTCTCCCTCCCTCCCTCCCTGCACCCGCCCGACTCACCAGCACATCCCTGCGACATTGCAAATCCAGCCCCCGGCTTCCGCTGAGCGTCGACGGGCCGCTGCAATCAAGAGGAAGCGATGGAACAAAAGATGTGTGGGGTTTTCTCTCTCCCTCTCTCTCTCTCTCCCTCTCTGATGCTGGTCGCTCCTCCTCCGTCTGATAATCGTTCATCGAACTCTGCCCGTAGCTGCTGGTGGACAGCTGCAGACACGGTCACGCGTAAGAGCATCGCCGCATGTCCGTCCACTGTCAACACGGGCAAGTGCGCTCCGTGGGCTCTCCAGCTGGATGAGGGGCTGCGGCGCTGTGCTGCTGCCGCCGCCGCCGCCGCTGCTGGGGCGCACCGCGGTGACGCGCCGGGCGGCACATGGAAAAAAAAACAAAAACCCGCAACAAAAAAAATAAATAAATAAAGTTACTTAGTCACTTGGTCGCTTACGTGACCAGCAAGTACACGTCGACAAATATCTATCCCCGTGAAACGGCGACTGATGATTTGAGATGCATGATGGGAATGGTGGTCAAGGCACAGGAACTACTTTCTTGCCATATATGTCATCATATGGAGACATGAAGTGGTTTACAGCAACAACTGGGCACACCTTCATAGGCTTTTGAGCAGAGCCACAGATGACTGGATCACCCAGAACGTCAGCTAATGATAAAGTTCCAGTCATTTAGGGCAATATAGCACCACAGAAGTTAACTGCAGGGTGTTTCATAGAGCCAGCCTGGTTCACGCTCTTTATGCAGACACCCAACACTCAACTCCCAAGAGCAAATACCTTGGCGACATGGGCCAAGAATAACTCCCTTAAATGGAAGAAAGCTGGAGCAGAACCATGCTGAAGGTTTCTGTCTCTGTTGGTTGGGTTGACAAAGGGAGAAGGAGAATAGATCACATTTACAAATACAGACGAGAAGTGTTTTATTATTGTTGTTGTTATTATTGTCTGCATAGTGGGATATTTTACTTAATTCCCCAAATGTGAACATGTTGAATGCATGGCTTGAAAGAATGTATGGCAAGCATCCATACATTTCTTTCCCTTGCTGTGTGTTTTCACCTGCTCTGTTCAATTTTTAGAACAATTGTACTCTTATGCGAAAATGAGATTGAAAATTGAAAATGATATTATTTGGTCCTTATTTTTTAATTATGGGTATCAGATTCACTGCTCATATTGAAACAAAGCAGTGGATCCACACAGAAGACAGAGCTGAATACTTATAAGGACCCGAGCTTCTTTCCTCATGGTATCAAAATAACATGGAGAAATCTCTCTTTACTTTTCAGGATGTGAGAGGACCCAACCAAAATCCCACAAATGTCCAAAAGTACTTTATTTTTTTTATTTTTTTTTTTTGGTGAGCATATTAGTGTAGAAATGTGGAATGAAAATGACAAGCTCAGGCTATTTCATTACGAGTTGGATTCATTCATCAAAATGATTTCTATTTTTTGATATTTCCTCTTTATTTCTCACACGACGTCCAACACAGGGTTTCAGTTGTTCTCTGGTTTTATGCAGCAGGCTAGAAATGTCTTTATTCACATGCAGCAGTAGCTTGTCAGATTACAGAGGAGAGACAGGACAGGAGGATACTTATGGCTAAAGTAGTTCCACATGGTTCTAACAAAGTAAAACAAACTAACCCCCCAATAACCCTCAAGCAGATAAAGCATAACAGAAAAACTGTGCAAAACAATGCATCAACACTACCTTTGTTTGTAGCACTATGTGAACACACTGCCTTCATTGTCTCAAAGCCAAGCAGATGTGTGGTTTTTCTCTAACTGGGGCAAACCCCCTCTACTTTATTGTCCCCTCGAGGAATTCTTTTATGAAGTATCATACAGACAGCGTAATATTTAGTTAAGGCACAGAATAGACTCTTTGCATAGGCAGGCTGGCGGTTCACTCGGATCAATAACAAAAGATGTTCAGCACTGAAGAGAGGAATGTTGAAGTGTTTCTTTGTTCTGTTGATCGACTCCCATTATACATAAGGCCACATTGCATGCGGCCAGTAAAACGGGGAACATGTAGTCTAGCTCCCATATCAGCACACATAGATAGTCATACGTAGCACCTTTTTATATGTATAAAAAAAAAAAATCTATTAAATGCATCGCTTTTCTAGTTTTACTTGCAATCCTGTAATATAATGAACAGAACCATTCACAAGTTTTCAGGATTCATTTATCATTGATTTTAGGCTGGGGAAAAAAAAAAAACATTCTTCTTAAAACAGTCTCCGCTGCTTCATCCCCCCCCAAACGGCAAAACCTTCAACTGTAAAATCTCAAATTCAAAAACGCAACAACTCCGATGAAGCACTGCAAGCACTCTGCTTGCCACTCCAGTGGTGCTTCTGTGCTTGTAATTTTCACTTGCTTTTCTATTTCATCAGTTTCTTGCCCGTCCTTATCATCTACCGCCCTCTCGCCGAAAACAGTAATAATTATTAAAAATAGGATTCTTTTCAAATGGTATCTCTGTTCCTCTCCTGTTTGGTCATTATTTAAATTATCTGCGCTCCTCCCTTCCTCCATCACCTTCCCCTCATTCTCTCCATCTCTTAGCACCACTCTTGCCTATTTTTTGTAGTTGCCAAACTGAATGGCGAGACGGTCGCTGACGCAGCGGAACGTTGCAGGCTGCACCTCCCAGTAGTTGACAGGGTTAGAAAACAGGCTGATGCCATTATAGAATGTTCTCTTCATCCCGAATCCTCTGGGGCAGAAGTCATCCACACCCACTTGGCTGATGTTGTTGGAATGGAGGTACACCACCTTCAGAGCAGGAGCGGCAAAGAAGAAGGCTGAGCAGTGCATGACGTCAAATATTTCCATGAAACTAATTTGAGATTCCAGGTTTACGTTCGTCATGCCAGTTTTTGCAGACTCACCTGTAGGTATTTCATTTCTGGGAGGCCTCTGGGAATACGGTTGAGGCGGTTGTTGTCCAGATGCAGCTCTCTCAGTCTTGGGACGAAGGACAGACTGCCGTTCTCAATGTTGCGGATATGGTTGAAGCCCAGGCCCAACCTAGAAAACAGTGAACAGAGGGGAAAATGTGAAGCACATCCCTGCATGGTACATTTAGTGTAACTGCTTAACAAGTGTGAGTTTTAGTGTTCGCTAATTTCTCAAGTACTAAAATTGAAAGAAAGTGGTATTAAACCAGGTGAGCACTAAAACCACAGCCGCCTGGCAGTTGTCCTGTGACCACGAACGATCCGAGATAAGTGCTGAGAAAGGAGGCAGAGGAAGTAGAGCAAAAGAATGGAGAAGAAATTTAATGGCAAGCCATTTTAACTTTAGTCATTTTGAGATGTTACAGTGATAAAAGTCACTGTATAAATAATAAAATGATTTAATGTTGCATTAGAAAGGTGGGGAGCAACCACAACATACATGTCATTGTAGTTCATCGCATCACCCCTAAAAGGAACTGCTGACTAGGAATGGGTGGGGGGGGGCACAATAATTATTTGTAAGCAAAGCACAGCATGAGGGAAATGACGTGATGTGTAGAAAAAAAGAAAAAAAAAAAAAAGGTCAAAAATGAGTCATGTTGTTGAGGAGAACTACCTGATCAGGTTTTTGTAGCGTTTCAGGTCCTCCAGTTCTACAGCCTGGATCTGGTTGTGATCCAGATGAAGCTCGTTGAGGCTCTCGGGGAGATCTGTAAGACAGACACCAAAAACCATGCAGGCTGAGTTTACTAAAGGAATCACGTCTTTCAATTTTAGGAAATACACACTTTTGATTTCTTGCATACTTCTTGTTTGACTATTGAATTTGAACCCGAGCAGGGAGACAGCCTTTCAAACTTATTGAAATGCTATGCTAAATTTGTAGTTTTGCGGTTTGTAGCTGTATGGTGACACATACAGGACAATGAAGGAATAGTTAGAACATAATCTTCTACAAAAGAAACACGATTCCCAGCCTGTTTGCTACATTGGATGCTCTCTGTCTTCATGCTAAGCTAATGGGCGCTCAGCTTGAGCCTCACATTCTTACCATAAACAAGAAAGTGACATAAATACTCTCATCTAATTTCAAGATTCTTGCGTAAAAAGCAGCTAACTCATTGACACTTGACAACATTAAAGTGACTGAGGATTGTTACCTTTGGGCACGCCAGTCAGTTTGGCCTCTGATATGCGCAGATAATTCAGTTTCAATCCCTTGAAGGCTCCAGGCTCAAAACCACTGTTCTGGATGGGATTTGCACCCATCTCTGCAAGACACAGGCAATATGGCACGTGAGAATGCAGTCCCTTTAAAACTAGAAATGACAAAGGCAGTAGCAAGCACCAAAGAATATAGCCTTGTATTGTTAGAGTATCTTTGACCTATGCAGTTCATGTTGACCAGTCCCGAGAAGGCACCAGCTGCCACCTTCTTGATGTTGTTCTCATGGATCCTGATCTCAACCAGAGAAGGGGGCAAGTTCTTGGGGATAGTGGTCAGCCGATTCTTGGAGAAATAGAGCTTATGCATGTGCCTCAGGGGGATGAAAGTCTTGGGGTGGACTTTGGAGATAAGGTTATTCCTCAGA
>CAAKHG010016799.1:0-14492 GCA_901007715.1 Dactylopterus volitans | reverse complement strand
AGGTGATCACTCTAATGGTGTCACCTTAAATCAAGACATGACCAAACAAGCTGAAGAGTTTGGGTCAGCAGCAGTACTTGTCTCAGAGCAAGCGGTGACAGCTGACCCAGCAGTTGCTTCTGCTGGTATTCCAGTTCCAGAGGAGGTTGTGCCTTATTCTGAGGCTTCCAATTCTTCCATAGGAGAGCACATTTATGTGAAAGTAGCTTCAACTGATGAGGTGGAAAATCAGAAGTCAGTTGCTAATGAGGAATTATGTAGCCAAGAGGTTAAACAAATTTCTTTTGAAGCTAAGGCCCCTGGAAAAGAGTTTAGTGTTGATGATCCGAAACAGTCTGGCTCTGAAGACACCAGTGCAAACAGTGAAGATGAGAAGACAAGCGATGCATCAAAGACTGCGGTTGAAGGCCCAGGAAATCTTTGCTTGCCCGCAGATATGCCTGATGATATGAATGTTGATGTGGCTATTCAAAATGAAAGTCTTGAGAAGAAAGAACCCGTTATACTTCTCTCCAAAGCCAGTCAGTCAAAGGGGGCCCCTAAATGTGAAGGTCCACCTCCTTCCACCCGCCACCTGTCAGGTTGGTTTCTCATTTTTGAAAATTGGCCTTTCCCTTTTTGTCCCCTCATCTTTAGAATGCAAAGGTTTTATGTTTTTGCTAATGATATATTAAAATTTGACAGAGTTGTATTGTTGTATTACACTTTATTCTTCCGGAAGGGGAAAATTCCTATCTGCATTCGACCCATCTGTATTCAACACACACCACATGCATAGTGAGAACACACATGCAGGTTTAGTGAGCAAACACACCGGAGGAGTGGGTATCCGCCATTAAAGCATACAAAAATTGTGGCATTGCTGCCTTGCTCAGGGGCTGAAGTGATCTCCTTCGCTCTCCACCCACCCACAATTTTTCCTGCCAGTGCAGTGGACCAGCAACCGGTCGGCCTCTCTAACCTTTAGGCCACAGTTGCATGTGTTACTTTATTACTTTGTAAAGTCTATTGGTGATGAATTGGGTGGTCCGTCCATTTTCAGCTCTTTTGATACATGTTATTTAATGCTTTACCTTGAGATGGCATTGTGTGCAGTACATGCTGCTCTTCCTATCATCTCCATCACCTTTGTTTCATTCATCTCTTCTCCCATATTAAGTTACAAAGTGCTGCCCTTGCCTGTGAACTTTTCATTTTCTTTTGGAGAAGTTTATCCATCTACCATTCGGTGACTTTCTACATTACCTCACTAAATACCCAAGTGATGCCGGCTTAAAACGGATGATCACTGTCTGTGGTGTAAAGTGAATCAGCATTGTTAAATGTTTGGTGATTGTGAGTGAACAATCCACTAGAAAAATGTAGTAAATCGGTAGGCTTTATGGTTACCCAAATAATGCCTCCGTTCAGTGACTGCCTGTCAACTTTCATCATCAAACATCTGCCTATATAATGAATGAGCTGCTCAGGTGAAGAAAGGAGTAAATTGCATGTAAACTCATTTTGAGCTGTCATAATGCTTAATGCAAACATTTTAAAAAGACCTGCGTGATTTGGATGGTCATTGCTTCAATCCCTAAGGATGAAATCGAGGTAAGACTGGGTATCCGTCAATTGCAAGCTTATGTTCTGGAGCTCAGCTGTGGACAACCATGACCAAGTTAACAGTCCTTAAGTAAGATATTTATGAAAGCGCCGTCTTGTAGTTTATTCTTAAAGTGAGTCACCTCTCCTCACAAGTCCACCAAAACCCAGCATCGTCCCTGATGAGTGGGGAGTCACCACCTGTGTGAGTCACTCTGCCACTCTCCCCTCTCGATATGCCTTTAGGATTTGTACAAGTTTATTTTTTGAATAAACTGTCAGCCCTAATTAAAGTGTTTTTGACATGATTTTTTTGGGTGGGAAATTATGTCTAAAAGAGGCTGTTTTTGAGCATCGTAACAACATATTTTTGTGACGTCTCCAGTTGGCCTTCGCTGTCGTTTAGAGGCACCACTTAGGCTTTGTTTTTAGTCTGTTAAACAGAAAAGATAATCTTAAAGTTTATTGGAATGATTACCTTGACTAAAATCATATTTAATGTTTTCTGTTAAGCATTTTCAAGTAACAATTGACTACAAGGTCAGTTTTTCGAATGATGAATTCTTTTCAAATGCCCATCCCTTATTGGAGATCTAGTTGCATTGGATGCAAGTCAGTTGTAATGGCTTCCCAAACGCTGCCATCTCACTGAGACACCTGATGGTGTCCCAGTTTTACTTTCACTTTGTAATCTATACATAGATGGCACCCTCTGCTGGAATCTCTAATTTATGATTGTTTTTCTCATTGAGGGTGTTGTTTAGCAGATGGACAGGGCCAGATTTTGCCCATGTGCTGTACAATGCCATTTGCTCAAGTATGCCATTCCTCGAAGAGTATTTAATTTCCCTGCTTACCTCTAGGGACAAATGGAAAAATAAATCTTTTCACTTTTGATCTGTTTGACCTGGTATTAGCCAGTTCTACTTTGAAGGATTTGTTCATTGTTGCAGTCTGTGGAGAATTGTCCTGTGTCATGCATTTCACTGGAAGTGATGTGATATGCATTGCAAACATGCAGAAAGTGTTTGTTTTAATTGCATCTTGACCAAATATGGAGTGGGGTTCTCTGTGTATGTACTGTGCATTTTGACTGGCAGTTTGCATTTAACTTCAATCTTAGGCAGGCATTTCCTTTTGTCCTAACCCTAAGAAATATGATTGCACCTTGGTTTGATCGCTTAACCTGCATGAGCAAGACTTCCCCTCTTTAAAGAAAAATTAAAAACTCTTTTTCTGTCTAGCTACACCTCCTGCCCCAGCTTCCTCTCAGCAACCGCGGGCAGCTTCTGGCCCTGCTAAGCCAAAAGGCAAAGATGCCAAAACTGCTCAGGGTTCCTCTGCCCCAAAGGCTGTCCCTGGCAGAAGAAAACGCTCCTCAATGTCTGCCTCTTCCTCCTCCCCAACTTCTCCAAAATCTACTCCATCCTCAACACCCCTGTCACCTGTGCCATCTCCCTTAGCTTCCTCACCTTGCGCTAATCAGGGTAATCGTCCCATCCCGAAAGTTGTGAAGGCTGGCAAACAAGCAAAAGCTAAAAAAGGAGAGGCATTTGTACCCGTTCCTACCCCCAAGGAGTGCAAGGTCACTGGAGCAAGTGAAAAATCAGAACCTAACACCAAGCAAACTGCTTCTGAAACTAAACCTGTCCCTGTAGAGTCAAAGAATCCCTCACCAGCTGCCTTTAAAGTCACTTCAAAGCCTGCTGTAGCAGCCCCAGTTTCATTCTCAGATACTCTTGCCTCTAGCCCTCCCAAGTCTGAAGTGAAAACGGCTCCCTCAAAAGTTGCATGTATTCCTTCAGTTGGTGATGATGATCTCCCTCCACTTATCCCACCTGAGAGGTCAGTTAAACTGCCAATTCAGAGTAGCACCTTTGCCCCTGCAGAGGTTGCTAAGGAAGCACCCAAGGCTGTGCCTGTTGAGGCTTCCAAATCCTGTGCCATGGTAAAATCTGCACCAGTTGAAGGTGCCAAAATCTCTCCAGCAAATGTTGATGTTCCCAAACTGGCCTCCACTGAAGTTCCTAAAACTCTCTCCAAACCAAAACCTAACCCAATTGAAGGTTCTACACATGTAGCCTCAGCCAAAGTTGAGGCTGTAAAGGCGGCAGCTCCAGTAAAACCTGCTCCTGCAGAGGCCGCTAAGCCACCCGCCAAGGACAAGTCCATTCCTGCGGAGGCTGCCAAGCCACCCGCCAAGGACAAGCCCGTTCCCGCGGAGGCTGCCAAGCCACCCGCCAAGGACAAGCCCGTTCCCGCGGAGGCTGCCAAGCCACCCGCCAAGGACAAGCCCGTTCCCGCGGAGGCTGCCAAGCCACCCGCCAAGGAGAAGCCCGCTCCTGTGGCGGCGGCTGTGAAGCCACCCGCCAAGGAGAAGCCCGCTCCGGCGGAGGCTGTGAAGCCACCCGTCAAGGAGATGCCCGCTCCTGTGGCGGCTGTCAAGCCACCCGTCAAGGAGATGCCCGCTCCTGTGGCGGCTGTCAAGCCACCCGTCAAGGAGATGCCCGCTCCGGCGGAGGCTGCCAAGCCACCCGCCAAGGAGATGCCCGCTCCTGTGGCGGCTGTCAAGCCACCCGTCAAGGAGATGCCCGCTCCGGCGGAGGCTGTGAAGCCACCCGCCAAGGAGAAGCCCGCTCCGGCGGAGGCTGCGAAGCCACCCGCCAAGGAGAAGCCCGCTCCGGCGGAGGCCGCCAAGCCACCCGCCAAGGAGAAGCCCGCTCCTGCGGCGGCCGCCAAGCCACCCGCCAAGGAGAAGCCCGCTCCAGTGGCGGCTGCCAAGGAGGAGAAGCCTGCTCCGGCGGAGGCTGCCAAGCCACCTGCCAAAGAGAAAGCTGCTTCCATTGTGGCTCCTAAGCAAGTTGAAAAAACTAAAGCTGCTCCACAGATTGCGTCCCCTGTTGATGTTGTCAAGCTTGCTGGAGATATTAATCCAGCAGCCACTGACATTATCAAGCCAGTACCAGAAAAGGATGCCAAGCCAGTTAGAGAGGCCAAATCAGTTGAGGTTAGGGCTACACATACTGAGGTGACGAAGCCTGCTGGTGAGCCTTCATTACCTCCCTCAAAACCTGCTCCTATTGAGCCTGCTGTTACTGACCGAGCTCCCCGTAAACTCACTTTTGCTGAGGCAGTTGCAAAACCTGCCCCTGTAAAACCCGAGGTTGAAGTAATCTCAACTAGTCCTTCTGAACCTGTCTCATCTAAACCTGCTCCCACACCTGCTAAAACCCCAGCCAAGGTGGAGTCTGTGATCAAGAACGAGGGTATTTTCTTCTTTCTTTCTTCCTTCCTTTTTGTACTTTTTGTGCCTGTCAACTTTGACCTTGGGACTGCCTGGATGCGTAAACATGCCGCTGTGATTTTTTTTTTTTTTTTTGTATATTTTGCATGTTATGTCGTCCATGCGATTATATCTAAGTTTTTAAGAAGTTATTAGTATAGCAAACCTTGTATTGGAGTGAAACTTAATTGATCCCACAACGGGAAAATTCACATGTTGCCAAATCTTTGAATACTGCTTTAATTTGAATTTGAAAGCTTTAAACAGTAACTCCTCGTCAGTAAATATGTGATTTTGAACTTCAATACTCACTTTGCATTTTTAGAATTTTAGGTGGTTGGTGCTCATCACAGGCAACAATATACATACTGTATTTGAGACCACTAATTACTAAGGAAGCCTTGATTGATAGCCAATATATTCCTAAACTGACCTGTGGTCTTCATGAAGGTAGATGAGCTAATCAGATCAAGCATAACACACACATTCTCTGAGCTGCTAAAATGTATTCACTAGTCAGTCAGTTCAAGTGCACTGTCCTTTTTTGAGTCGTGTAGAGATGGCAACACGTTCCTTTTTTGAAACCGCCACATGCCAGACATGAAGGTGAAAAGTCAGTTCGCCACTTTTTACTCTAGGTGATGCACAAATAGTGGTCTACCATGACATATGGACAATCCCCCACAGTGGGCACTGTACAGCCTGTCATCTGCACTGTTAAATGTGTGTTTAGAGTTAGTTTTGTTACTGGCTATCAACAGTTGTAGAGAGGTCAGACTGACATGCTGTTAGTTTTATGGAAACAAGCTAAAAAAAAACTTGCATAACAAGATGCACTGCTTAGATGATGTGCCCTCCTTTTCATCCTCACCTTTTGTTTATGACATGGACATAAAGATGCTAATGCTGTGGCAACAGTACTAGGATTAAGTTGTCCTGTTGGCATATAGAATTTAATCTGAAATAAAAATCAAATGCCATTTTATGTGATTTTACTATTTATAATCTCACTATAATCTAAACAATTCGAACTATGATATATGTTGAGTTGTGACTTTGATAATATGTATCTGGAAGCTGCACTTGATGATCACTGATCTATTGATTTGAGCTGATTTATGTCAGAAACCTTAGGTACACACTTGCAGCCATAAATGTTCAGCAAATACCCATTCTACTGTAGTTATTCTAATACTGTCTAGATATTGGATGTGCCTTAGGTGATATTATTTCTGCATCACGGTATACATATTGATTCTATGTAGGTTAATCAATGTTTCAAAAATTAATGTTGTATCCTGATAGGAAGTATCAAATACATACTGGTACTGTTGACTTTGCCTATTGTTCACAACCCCAACAGTGATGCAACATTTTCCCACTGATGTATGCAATGGTGGCATGCTGTGACTGACCTTTGATCTGTTGGTAAATTCTGTAGGATCGGGCACAGAGTCAGACAGTGATGACTCAGTCCCTGAGCTGGAGGAACAGGACTCTGCACAGACACAGACACAACAGGCTCAGGTGAGAGCTCAGGCTAATCTAGAATGTTTTGTTAGCTGATACAGCATGTATGTGAACCTGTACAGTAAAGATCATTGCAACATCTGCTGTTTAAACAATTTTTAAAGGATGTTGGTCTTTGACTCTTCAATGATGATTTGCACAGTGACTTTCGTTCTTCTGAGTCTACTGAAGCCAGCCTTTCTGTCCTGAGAAGAGAAACTATTCAAAACAATTTTACATGAACATTATTTTTGGGTCTACATTGAATTGTTGACATGAAATGTTGATGAATATTTTTTGTTACAGCTTGCAGCAGCTGCTGAAATAGATGAGGAACCTGTCAGTAAAGCCAAACAGAGTCGCAGTGAAAAGAAGGCGCGGAAGGTAAAAACCTTTTTTTAATCACTATTTTATTGTAAACTGTGTTAATCTGCCATTTTTATTATGGTCAAACTTGGTCACATTTTTAAACTAAGACTTGGATATCTTTCAGGCAATGTCAAAGCTTGGCCTCAGGCAGGTCACAGGGGTCACCAGAGTCACCATTCGCAAGTCAAAGAACATCTTGTTTGTCATTACCAAACCTGATGTCTACAAGAGCCCTGCATCAGACACGTACATTGTCTTTGGTGAGGCCAAGGTATGTAGCTGGCAGTGGGACGATCCTTTTTTTTAAGTCTTGGGTTGTTAATGGGGTTATACCAGCCAAAATGTTTTGTCTGGTCTCTGCTGTTCATAAGGCTGCAGAATACTCATTTAGAGACTTAATTAATGTTACATTTAGTGATGATCTGAATGGCACTAAAATCCTGTCATTGCCAAATGGTGCACTGACTGATCATTCAACTTTCCCTTTCAATTTAAGATTGAAGATCTCTCCCAGCAAGCCCAGCTGGCTGCTGCAGAAAAATTCAAAGTACAGGGAGAAGCTGTATCAAACATCCAGGAAAACACACAGACGCCAACAGTACAAGAGGAGAGCGAAGAGGAAGAGGTAAGACTTTCATTTGCGAAAGTGAAGATGGACAGAGGCTAAGGTATACTTGTTTCTCCAGAATTATTACAGCTTCCCAACTTTGCTGTTTATAGGTTGATGAGACAGGAGTTGAGGTCAAGGACATTGAACTCGTCATGTCGCAAGCCAACGTTTCGCGGGCGAAGGCTGTACGCGCCCTGAAAAACAACAACAACGACATTGTCAATGCTATTATGGTAAGTTATTAGAGCCTTCTGAATGGTAGTAAAATGGTTTACTCTAATGTCTTAATTAATGCATATGAGGAGCTCTTCAGTGATGATTTATACAGTGACTTTCGTTCTTCTGAGTGTACTGAAGCCAAACATTTCTGTCCTGAGAAGAGAAATTTGCACTTTTAAAGAATTGTTCCCAAAAAAAGAAAATAGACAAATAACCCTTTTTTTCATTTTCCTTTGCAGGAGTTGACAATGTAACGAGACCGTGGCAACAACGTTGAAAAGAGGTTGCGGATTCGATCTAAGCTCATTTATACAATTTATACCCAAGATGGAAATAAAGTTGTGGCTTGATAAAATGAAAATTTGTTCTTTGTACTTCTCTGGAAATATTTTCTTTGAATTGCTTGCAGGGCTTATCTTTGTTTTTATTTAAGGGAAGACAAATGATTGAACCACAACCCTAAAATTACTGGAAATATATAATGTATAGTAGTTAATTAACAAGTCATCCATTTTCGCCCACATTTGCCCTGTTAGGGCCTCGAGATCTGGGATATATGTGGGTTTGTACCAGAACACCAGCATGTAAAGTCTCCTTACACCAGGTCCCAAGATGCAGTCTAAAACTGAGTTTTGAGTTGGTGACCTTTCTTTGCAATGACGCTATGCACGGCATTGTTCGAGTCGAAATATATGAATTTTGAAGCAATGCATTTCATGAGGCTGGAAATTACGACTTTCAACAAGTTTCTGCAACTGGACAGATAAATGAGTTGTAATTGGAAATGTGACAACTGGTTCTAAGGATCGCCAGTCAGACCTCATGCTGTAAAAATTGCATATTAATGTTTACACAATGAGCAAGAATTTAATGTTTGCCTGGCTTGCTTCAATAAATGTTGCTGTTTTTGTGTAGCAGGTTTTTGTCCTGGTGGTGCTTTTAGAGAAAAGCACTGAGGTTTGGAGAAGCACAAGCCTTTTCAGAATGTCATTCCTTTTAAAGGGCAGCTCCATTATTTTATCATTACCGAAAAGATGGAGTATTCCCTGGAGAACTTGAATAAGTTTGGTCAGATTTATAATGCTAAAGTGTGGCCTAAGGGTTATAGAACTCACTTTCACTATTATCTAATTGAATATATGAGAACCAGAAGACAAATTTCTGTAAGCAGTGCAGTTAGGGCTGACTTTAATTTTAATCACAATCATAAGGCTCCAACCGACACAAAATACAATGCAGCTTTGCAGGGCATTTTCATTGGAACCTTGCTGGAAAATTAGAATTTCTTTAAAATTTACTAATTGGCAGGTTTTCTGTTTGGGAATGTGTAGCCTTAAAGCCCAGACTGGAAAGCGCACTTAATATGTATATAGCTCATTCCCTCTGATTTAACAAAGGGCCCTCCAGACTGAAAGGAGACATTTTACGATGGGTTACAAAAGCTGCGTTGCACACTTTATCACTAAAAATGGGTAAAGTCACCATAGCCTCTAAATGTCCATGCCCCAGCTGGATAGTTTCTGGTTAGACACATCTTAGTTGTCTTGCGGGTAATTAATTAACCACTTGCCTGGTTTGGTGACATCAAATCTCTGACTGGCTCCACTTCACTGCATCCCAATCAGAGATGGACCGACCCCCCACCCCAAAACCAGGCTGCCTTTGAGTTGGTAAAGAAACATGGAATTTAATCAGGAGGATTTTCAGTGTGCAACTAAAACTGATGTTGGTATGGACAGAACTTGAAAAGAGGAAGTTAAAAAGGGCAGTGAAAAAGTTGTCCCTCTGAGCTAAAGCATATTCATGCAGCAACCAACATCTGAAGTGGAAATGGGACAAAATAATTAGAAAGGGTGCAGTGGTATGAGACTGACACGGGATGGTACCATGTACCAGACACAAATGGAGGCATCATGCCCCAAAATATTAATGTTTATTTTTCAGGTCTTTATTAATATAACATCACAAAACCCAGAAATATTTGCTGGCTGAAATGAAATATAGATTACATCATTAAAATTACTTTAAATGAGCATTTCTGCCCTTGATTATATTTTATACATATATTCTGCAATGAAGAAAATGCTATGCAAATTATATGCATATTCTTTGAAATCCATTTCTGAAATTGCTGTTTCATGCTCAACGTGTAAGCTGATTAAATGTGTTTTTTGAGGTGACTGCTGCCATAGCAAACTAGAAAATGTGTATAAATGCTGAAGAGCTCCACTGAATTGTTGTAGCAATGCAGAGAGTTGCTAGATAAATCCTTAAAAGAAAAAGTAGTCCTTTATTCAGTCAATTGTCCTTTAAGTGTTCATAGAGAAGTCGGGTCAAGGACACAGCCACACAGAGGAATCATCAATCATCAAGATTGTTTAAAGAGCTTAATTATGCCGTACCAAAGCAAAAAGGTTAGCATTAGCGAAAGTGCACCATCCTCTACGTTCAATGGCACGTTTTATTTGTTTTTTAAAGCTTTATTTTAAATGAATCGAAGAATAAATGTCCTTCAAAACCTGAGGATTTTGATAGCTTCTGTAGCTGAGAGCATGTAGATGTACTTAACACCAAAACAAGCAGAGTAACTTGTTAAAAATAATTCCTGCAGAAAATACGTGTGAAGATGGAACTGGAGCACTCAGGAAATTCACAACCGTTAAGAAACTTGAATATTTTTAAAGCATAAAAAGCCATAAACAACAATTTAGTTTGCTTTTACTGAATGCCAAGTAGTAATGGAATCTGAACCGGGATAAATGGTTGGAAGTGCTGATTTGCCCGAATGATGTCATACAGCCGTGGCGGGTGACGTAATACCGTGGCGTCAAGTGATTTCTGGGAATTTTTTTTTTTTTACCTGCCAACTACTGCATACTTTATGTACTTAGCGTTCTGCTTCAGTTTGCATTTCCTTTTTTTATGCATTGCTTCATCAAAATCCAGCTTCGTTCAGCGATTGAATTTAACATTTCATTATTAGCACGCACATTCCGTAGGAAATGCTGTTAAAAAAAGAACATGGTGCTATACTAATTTTTTTTTTTTTTTTTTAAGAAACGAGAAATTTTAAAGAAATGAATGGTCCTTCAAAAAGCTAGACACTTTAGAAGTTGGATACTCTCTGCGGCTTAAAGTATGTTATTAACCTATCAGCATTCACACTTTATTATAAAGTTTTATATTACGCAGCGTGTGAGCGCGTTCAAACCTGGTGACGTTACGCCGTAACGTCGGCTCCGCGCGGCACACGCACGCCCATCACCCGCAGCTGCGCCTGAAAGCTCTAGAAACGTTCAGTACGCTCCAAGTGCGTCATCACTGCGATTCACGTCCCTGCGATACGCTAAGTGTGGCGCATAGTCCACAGGCTAGTGGCGTTTGCATTGGCGGCGTGTGGGCAGCATTCCTCGTGTTTGCAGACGTTACACTTATTTTCACGGGGCTCTTTTATCGGCGACAACAGGCAAACTCCACGCCAAGACATGTAAGTTGAGGGGAGCGGCGGAGGGAATGGAGGGAAGCGGGAATAGTAGCGCCGATGTTAGCGGTCCGGCAACATGCTTTTGGCCAAGGCGGGAGGTTGGCCTTGCTTCGATGAACTGTGAACTAGCTAACAAGCTATAATTCGGGGTTAAAAACGCAAAAGCACCGCGAGTTACCCCAGCAAGCCCGGTTTTGCCCGGTTAGCTGGGAACACCGCTACTTTTGCTCGCAGTTGAAAGAATTTCTCGGGCGCACCGCATGGCTTCGCTGACGGGCTGCCTGTTAGCTTGGCTAGCAGAGTGTCGCTCGAGCGTCCGTGTGTAAGCGGGCTATCGCTAGCATCGGGTCCGCTGCGTGAAAAGTCTTGATAATGGCATTAACAGGGAAATGTGGCAGCCAGTGGTCATAGCGCGGCCAGGCAGCCCGATCGTGGGCAGCGGCGGCTGTGTTCAACGCGAGCCTCCGAACACCACCCGTGTTTGCCGACGGTAATTTGTAAGAGGATTTGTGGGGGCCATCATATCGATTCATACAGGATAAAGGTGGAAGTAATCACGCGGCGGACATAGTCATTACTATGGTTTTAGCTTGCATTTCAATATCATCCATTTTGAGTCGCTATTGATGAGTCGTTGTTCTTCTGTCGCGTATTACATGCTTGTCAGCGATGAAGTTGGTGGCCAGCGTGAATGAATTAATGAGGTTTAAGGGCACCACTGGGTGGAAGACTATGGGTTCATACTTTCCCTCTGATTTTTGTATTCGGGGACATTGCGAAGTAAAATCAAGCACCGTCAATTTACACCTGGGGCCTAAGAAATGAAAGTACTTAGAACATTGCTATAATGTTGGCAGGTACAAATTGAAAGCATTGCAGCAATCAACATTTATAAGGTTTTGGTAAGATTTAAGAACATGAGTTGAATCGACTTAAATATTTTTAAGTCTAACTGGTAAAGTTGAACTTGTGAGTTCTTTTGACACGAGCAACACGCGGGATGCTGTAACTGAAGGCTGTGTAGCAACCTGATACGCAGGCTTATGATGGCCGGCTGTTGTACCTGGACATTTGTCCACCTGTTGCCTGTTGTGTGGGACCTCTCTAATGTCATTATTATTGTAATTGTTATTTGCCCGGCCCCTGACTTACTTTTGGAACTCTGTTTTGACATGCTAAAAGCTGTACTTTAATCGGTCCTTGCTTACCCAATTTGTGTAGAGCTGACTACCCAATATATGTGGAAAAATCATTCAAACTTTAAAACTGAAATTGATTAGGTGGGTACAGTTTTGCTTCAGTGTATTTGTACATGCGAGTTATTTGTCATAAGTGTAAATGTCTTTTAAATGAAACTATAAAATGGCACTGAGTTGTCCAACATGCCATTTACATTTTAAAGATTATTAAATGTTTATCTTCTCTTTACAGGCATCCAGCAACTGCCAAGTGGTATGACAGGAGGGACTCAGTTTTTATAGAGTTCTGTGTAGCAGACAGCAAAGATGTTAAAGTCAATTTTGACAAAACGAAGTGTGGGTTCAGGTATGTATGCAACATTTTCTTTTCCTTTTCGCAGTCTCTTTTTCGTGACTAAAATGTGCTTCTGACTTTTCCGTGGGGTAGATGCTCCAGTTGAATTTAAGATGTGTGACCAAAATCCTCAGACTGGCACAGACTTTGCACCTCTGCTTTGCATGATGGGTGTCTCACTTTGAGCAGCACCAAAACTTGCATTCATTCATCGTGAGCGGCCTCCGACACCGATAGTTGTCAGACAGGATTTTATTGTAGCCAAACAACACCTTGGACAAGTCTGAAACGGAAGAAGAGAATTATCCAATGAGTGTGACGGGAAACCGGAGGCAGGGCGAGGGTTGCAGACACACTAAACGGCAGATTTTGTTAGGGTGCAGTCATTAGTTTAATTAATCGAGTAGGAAGCATAAAATATGCTACATCAATGACATATTACCAGGCGTCAAAAACATGCAAAAAATGCAGAAAATATCTTTAGCAGTGTTGCGCCTTTTGTTTTTATAATGTTATACTACTGTTAAGATTTGCGTTAATTCCGACACAAATCACAACTAACCCATTTGATTTCACATTCAGATTGCTAACTTTTCTCACATTCTTGATAAAATTATTAAAAAAAATTGGTTAATTATTTATTTTCTTGTTAAACGATATAATCAGCTCGGTCTGGTTTTCCCAATTAATCGCTATATTTCATAATCGGTATACCTGAGATTTGTGACAGTCCTGTTGTCTAAAGTGTCTTGTACTTTAATTGATGCCATTTATTCTTGTTTTTGTTACAGTTGTCTTGGAGGAACTGACAATGTCAAACACGAGATTGAAATAGACCTTTTTGAAGCCATTGACGAAAATGTGAGTCATACTGAATGTGTGAATTGTACTAATATGGATTTGCCACATTGCATCATAAAGAATTATCTAAAATGAATTGCTGTCTCCTCCTCATAAACACAGGAATCCAAACATAAACGTACAGATCGATCAGTGTTGTGCTATTTAAGAAAAGCACAGCCAGGGAAGGCTTGGCCGAGGCTAACAAAAGAGAAGGCTAAGGTCAGTGTTGAACACGTCACCATTTTTTTTTTGTGTTATGGTGGTCTTCAGCCCGACATCATAAATCTGGCTTGAAATGTTAAGTGTATAACAATCAACAGAAGTTAACATTGTAACATTGAAAAACGGGTTGTTTAAATGTATTTCATTCAATTCTAATGAGAACTTTTTAATTGTGTGCGTCTCCACAGCTGAGTTGGCTCAGTGTCGACTTCAACAACTGGAAAGACTGGGAGGATGACTCGGATGAGGAGATGGGCAACTTTGATCAATTCTCAGATGTAAGCGATATTTATTTATTATGGATCAGAGGATAGGTTCACAATTATCCTCTATCTGTCTTCAAACAGTACTCAAATGCTCGTAGGAACATTTACGTAAGTTTTGATTGCTATAACTGTTCTTTCAAATCATACTGGACAGTAAAGATCCTTTCCTAACGGGATATCAATGAAAGTGATGGGGGCTGAAATGCATCATCCCTGTTCTGTGCAGTAACGTATCCCAAAGTTAATTGAAGTTAATCAGTCTCTTAAAGTT
Source organism: Dactylopterus volitans (assembly GCA_901007715.1). Lineage (NCBI taxonomy): Eukaryota > Metazoa > Chordata > Actinopteri > Syngnathiformes > Dactylopteridae > Dactylopterus > Dactylopterus volitans. Next base: position 299 of record CAAKHG010016799.1, on the reverse strand, counting down.
TGTCTTTTTAGCTGCGTTTGGTTGTGTATTATTACAACACCAGGTCAGCAACAGTGAGATTTTTCCTCAAAAGATTGATAGCTCCTGTTGTTGTTTTGTTTGTTTTTTTTAAACATGTCATTTGAGTCCAAAGTTGATGTTAACATGACTTGGCTGAAGACTTGGCCTAACGAGGCCTGTAATCTGTACACCAGTGGGGTACATACTTTAAATTAAAAATGAAAAAGTAGGGGCTTCCTGGTTCATGTCTGGCTGAGAACTTCAGTTGCATGTTATGGCCCCTAATTTTCTATTATCTA
>CAAKHG010016792.1:0-10337 GCA_901007715.1 Dactylopterus volitans | reverse complement strand
TTTTTTCTTTTTTTTTTTTTTTTTTTTAGGCCCCCCCCCCCCCCCCCCCCCCTCTGAGGTCACAGGGTTCATGGAATGAACTTCAGTCAGGAGATCTCTGACATATCTGCATATCTTGGCCGCCTGCATTGAGGAGGCAGCGGTGACGCATCCGGCGCGATGCTCCCCAGCGTGGCGGTGATGTCAGATTTAAAAAAAAAAAAAAAAAAGGTTCTGCGGTAAAACCGGGAAGATCCACATGCTGAGGCGAGGCGGGCAGTGGAACCGGGGATGAGCGGCAGTGCCGGACCCGGCGGAGTCGCGGGTTTGAAATAATTGTCTGAGACAGGTTTGTGGGAGCAGGGGATTACCGCCGGATTCCTTTTTTTTTCCCTTTCACATCTCGCCGTGCCGTGGCCACAGAGGGCACGCATAGTTGGTGACCGAGATTAGGATTACCGGGGGTGGTGGGGATGGGAAGGGGGGGATTGGAAAATTGAGTTTCATGATTACTGGCACACATCTGCGAGAGGCTGATATGAAAGCAAGGAGAAATAACAATGATCCAGCCATTAAGTGGAGATTTAGTGGCTAATTGGTTTTCACCTGTTAAATGGGGTTAATTCTTAATAATGTGCCTCTTCATTCTCGGAGGGAGGCAGCGAAGTAATGGTCCACGCATCAGTTGATAGGTGGCAGGACTAGCAGTGCTAATACTGGCCATGTACAGCATTTAGTAGCATTGTAGCAACAATAATTTATTACAATATTCAAGTGCCAAGGGAGTGATAGTACCAGCATGTGTGTAATTACTTAAACAGTTTGAGTGTTTGACTTTGGTGTGGCGACGTCTTCCCTGATTGGATTAAAACGTAAATATCCCTCCTGTCTACCGTTTGCCAGCTTTATCCGAACTAATATTTTAGATCTGACAGGAGTTCGGGTCTGGTGAGCACGCTGCGGGTGATCGTGACCCAAAGCCACAACATGGAACTATTTCACCTTAAAATAACAGCTGACTCATTAAAAGAGAGACGGGTAGCGCCGCCGTACCCAGGAACCACTACAAACGCGTGGATTCTGGACCGTAACTCGAACTGGGCGGGTTGGATCTTCTGCCAAACAGCTCATGGGGCAACAACTCATCACCAGCTTGCAGAGAGTTCTTCACATATCATGAAGGAAGCATAAAGATAGAAGAAGAGGCTGCTGGACTAACCAAAGAAATGAGGAGACCGAGAGGAAGGTGAGCTCAGCCACCGTTTACCATTCACTCGGTTCTCACTGCTTAGCTGTTAGCATTTTAACGCACAACCGCCCTGGGTCCAGGTCCCGTTACAGTCCTGGATCCTCATGAGGTCAACTGGAAGTGCCAAAGATGTCACAACAGAGCCGAAAGTCGGAGCGCATCTCCTCTCCGTCCCAGTCCAAAAAAAAAATGTTACGACTGCGCCTTTTCAGCCGCCCGTCACTACCACTTGTGCCTGCAGAGGCCGCTGTTGCTGAGCAACATCACTACTGGCGCTTTAATGGACGTGGACCGGGGGCAGAATGTGGGAGGGCCGGCGGCCATCTGGCATTATTAATGTGTGTGTGTGTGTGTGTGTGTGTGTGTGTGTGTGTGTGTGTGTGTGTGTGTGTGTGTGTGTGCGTGCTGTGCAGTTTTAAAAGATTCAATTAGTTCAATAGATGAAGACATCACTCTCACAGAGTTGTAACACTGGAATCTTTCTGCGTGTGTGTGTGCGTCTGCGTGTGTGTGTGCACGTGTGTGTGGGCGGTTGTGTGTGTGTGTGCGTGAGGCAGACATGCCTTAGCTGCTGCAAATAAGGGTTTGAATGGGAGAGGATAAACGAGACCGCTGGCTGAGGCGTGGGGCTTCCACTGATGGAGCTCTTAATTTAGGGACTTGCACTGGAACGCTGGACTGAGACCATCAGCCGAATCCCTGCAAACATTCATGAATAGAACAATTTATACAAGCATTTTCCATCTCCGATGGATGGAAAACAGCCCCTACCCCCAAAGCCCCCCCCGCCCCCTGAAAAAAGAATGCCAGCTGACTGTTGCTAGGTGGCTCTCTTCTCTTTTTAACCGACGGACACAGAAATAGCCGGCTTCTGCCCGGCGGATATCTGGCACCCGTGTTTCCATCGCACATGTAATTCAATCATCCCGTCATCTGCGCCGATTCCCCGCCACACACACACACACACACACACACACACACACACACACACAGACAGACACACACACACACGCGAGTGGCACCAGTGTAATCGTAGCCGTTACTCATCGTGCCGCAACAATAGCTCATGCGTGTCCGGGGCCGCCCAGCTGCTGCCGTCTAACCCGGATTTACAGCCGAGGGGTCAGGACGCGGCACCGGCCGCGACGGCTGGCCCGACGTAGACCCGTGGAAATGAAACCGAAAGTGCGGGTCCGCTTCCAAGCGACCCGCCTCGCCTCGCCTCGCCTTGCCTCGCCTCCCCCCCTCTCTCTCTCTCTCTCCGCGCGGCCAGGAGGCCAAAAACATCCCGAGAGCCACCGGATTAATACGCAACTTAACCGCGCGCACGCCTTATCTGTCTGTCATGAGCTCGGAATGCCAAGAGTCCTGCTCCTGCAGGCGCGTGGCAGCAGACCAAAAGTCAACGTAATCCGGTGATGTCACGCCGCCCCGCTCGGGCGCCCGTCTCCGCGGGGGAGGGGTGTGTAGGTGGGTGTGGGGGAACACAGGTGCGCTCTGTCGTGCAAATGGCCGCCAATCAATTAGTAAGATGGTGTTTGGGCTTTTGCTTTGGGCGCCGCGGCTGAGAGACGGGCGAGCGTGCGAGCGCGATAACGCATCTCGGAAAAATATACGGCGCGTCTGCTCCCCATAAGGGGGCCCTTCAAAAGGGCTTTTGAAGAGGGAGTGCTGGCGGTACTTAAGATGTGAAGACAAACGGAGCATCTCCAAGATTTTGCCCGCATCGCTCCGGCCGACGTTCACGTTCCTCTTCCTTTCAGACTCCGTCCTTTCATCAGCACATGATCTCACCCCCTCCCCCCTTCCCTCCCTCTACGTGTCCCTTCCATGTCAGCCAGACACTTCATACCGAATAATTTGCCCGCGAGCCGCCTGCGCACCTTTTAAGACGCTCCGCCGAACGCCCCTCGCATGCACAGACAGGTCGGTGTTTGTGTTGGCTTTGGCGCGAGGGAACACGCGGGCCGCGCTCCCGAGAGCCTGCCGGTGGCCTCGGAAGGGTTCGCCGGCTCGAAATCGTCATCCTTCGCTCCCACATGCCGTGCAGACGCTGTTTGGGTTTTGTCGGACAAAACATCAGCTGCTCGGGCCCCCCCCCACGGACCCCCCGCGACACAATGACTGAATGCGGCGTTGCTGATGATGCGCAAGGCTTCGAAAAAAAAAAAAAAGAAGAAAAAAAGCTAGACCGAATCATGTCTCTCCAGATGCGGATGCCGTCTCTTTTCGCAGCAGTTTTAAGCGGCGGTCATGTTTTTTTTCTGTGTGCCGGAAAAGAGCGGTGAAAAGAGCGGGCCATCGAACGCCTCTCAGACCCTTAATATGATTATGCTATAACGTTATAAAGTTCTAGCCAACATCTGTTTCATTAAGTTTCAACTGCCGCCCGTATTTCATTGTGCTTCTTGCCTCTCTCTCTCTGCCTCTCCCTCTCTCTCTCTCTCTCGATCACGCGCCCAACGCCGCCACGCAGCGGACGTGTTCGCCCGCGTTCAGATGCTGCGACTGCTCATTGATCTCCTGTCTCATCCCATCAATATCATCCGTTCCTTTCCCTTTCACCACAAATTAGGGCAGGACAAAGCCGACGCGGTTGGTCACTTCCTCCGCGTCTAGTTGTGAGCGGGAGGGTGGAAAAAAAAAAAAAAAAAAAAGGCTGATGGGGGTAGAAAAGCATGATAATTTGCATTTTCTCTTCAATGAAAACCTCGGCATGCGTCGCTCTTCGCACAAAACACCGTTGCCACAGCGACCGGCTCTAAACACCACGGCGCCCACGGGGTTGTTTATGTCAGGTCGGAGTTGCAGTAATTACCAGTTTTAGACTTGTAAATAGCATCCATGGTGACATCCAAGTAGTATTTACGACGAGCGGGACGCCCGACGGCTCCCGTGCCGCGCGTCCCCTCCCGCGTGGCGCTGGGCGCCGCACGAGAAATGACGGGAATGCGCCCAAAAGCATGCAGGGACTCACACAAGCGCTCATCCTCTTTTGCGAAGAGCAGCGGTGTAAAAAAAAAAAAAAAAAGACATTTCAAATTGAAATATTAATGGCTGCAAGTCACATGGGCTTTTACAAATACGATAATTAACTCTGTAACGAATTCGATGACAGGGAATAAAGGAGAAAAAAAAGGTTGTTGCTGTGTTTCTCTGCAAGTCAGCGTCTAGCAGTCGGTCGGAGGTCCTGCGTCAAGGTGAGATGCAACACTCCGCGACGCTGCTGCTGCTGCTGCTGCCGCCCACTCGCTGGCGGATTCCGGCGGCCCTGCTGAGCCGAGTGGTCAGAGTGGGACCTCCCTCTTCGGTGGATCACATCAGGTCAGTTTCAGGAGTTTCAAGCAGTCGGAAAAACTTCACGCGCGCGCCAGGTTGTAAACGGATTGCGCGCCGGGACCGAGTCGCCGCGCTCGCGCCGCGCATCCTCTGCTGCTTTGCTGAGGGCGAGCAGTCCTCCCCAGCTCGGTGTCGATATGAGATATAAGTTGGCGCCAGGAAAAAAAAAAAAAAAAAAAAAAAAACTCCCATCGTAATCGCCGCGTCACTTTTAGCCGCGGCCGGCTCGCGGGGGCGCATACGGTGGCCTTCCAGGAAATTGCTTTGTGATTGGAGAACACAGCGCGGCATTGTCCAAACATCGCTCACTGTTATTGCTTTATTATTGTAATGAAAGGAGTAAACACGCCGTCTTTACTGAGGGTGGGGGCGGGGGTCGGGGGGGGGGGGGGGGGGTGTTTCTCGGCTTTGCCCCGGCTTGTTGTGAGACGTCCATTGTTTCTTTGTGTTGTGCTGATCCAACACGACAGGCCCGACTGTCCAAACAAACATGTCATGCAGAAGAGAGCGAGAGAGAGTCGGGGTGGGAGGGGGGAAAAAAACAAAAAAAAAACCCGCTCTAGACGGGCGACGGTTTGATTTGAGGTTCTCCCTCTTGAAGCGCTCAAAGAGCGCCCAAGACGTTTGGACGCAATCGAAATACAGTCGCAACGATATGCTGCTGCTGGCAGGCAAATGCGTCCCTCCAATTATGGGACAGATGATTCGCAGCTTTTTTTTTTTTTTAACAGTTTATCGCCGTTAACAAAACGTAAAAGTCATGATTTCTGAGGTACAGTTTTTGGTTTTGCACCCTGAAAGGGGGTCACGGCACGTCCCCCTCGGTCCTAACAGGTACTTTCAAACGGCCAATGGCCCAAACTGGCAATGCACCCCGGTGAGGCGGCGCAGGTGGGGTATCCGTAAGGGTACTGGCCCAGTGACCTGCCGTTGGACCCCAAAAAAGGGACAAATTTAGCACATTTTCTCTGGCAGCGAGGGGAGTTTTTCCCTCGCCGCCGTTGCCAAATGCTCGGTCATTCGGGCAGAGAGGAGTGCATTCTCGAATCGCTCCATGAGAAAAGTGCCCTTAAATTACCGCTGTTGTGACATAAATAAACCCCGGCTTCGCTTTACTCTGCTGGACAGCACTGAGCGAGAAGGTGCAGCGAGGCGATCCTCATTCGGAGGGTGCCGGGAACCCCCCCCGCCCCCGCGTAGGTCATCTGCGCTTGCCGCCCCGCGCTGCTTTAGAGCGAGGCCTTAAAAAAAAAAAAAAAAAAAAAAAGCCTCAAGAGGAGCCCGATCAGGCTGCCAGTCCAAATGTCACATCTCAGTTTGAATGAATTCGACCTAATGGGGCCTCGGCTCGCCCCTCGTCGCCGGGCTCCCTCCATCGCAGCAGGTCCGAAAGGCCGCGACGGCACGCACGGAAGGGGGGCGGGGGGGGCGCCGGGGCGCTCGCGGATGGGCGCTCGCAGAGGGATGAGCGGGTCAGCCGCGCCCTCTCGTTTGGAATTGATTTCACCTTCGTGGACCTCAAATACCATCAGTGAAATCAAGTCAGGACTCAGCGGCGGATTGCGGCGGGTAGTTTGCCTCGCTGTCAGCTCGGATTCATAGTGGTTCAGAGAAACTGAAAACACTCCTGTGAATCCACATCTGCTCATCTCTTATGTGCATGTGCTCTCTTTTTTTTTTTTTTTTTGGCTTAATTATGGTTCAGGTTCCAGTAGCTGCTTCCATGCTGGATCCAAATCCTTTAACTCCTTACTGGCCAAGAACATTGCAGAAGACAGTTTCTGTTTTGTTTTTTTGTTGTTGTTGTTGTTGTTTTTTTGGAATGACCACCGACTCCACCTCCTTATCAATTCATATTTTTTTAATTAATGGATTAAGCTATCACCATGAATCAGCTACTTTATGGAGATGAACCCGCAGGGCCTTCATCATCCGGCCCCGCGGCGTCACACACTGGCGCTAGCTAACGCGCACACGCCCGCTCAGCCAGAGATGCACTTGAAGGAACACAAAAGGCTCCATATTCATAACCCCCCCCGCTCCCCCGCCCCCTTCTAACGCCCAACCTGTCAAGCTCATGAGCGGGCGCACGCTTGATCGCCCGCATCAGCTGTCAGACCCGCCACAGTCCGGCCGGCTCATTGGGTGGCTGAGCGACGGAGGACCCGGGCACGCGCTTAGGCTGGAGCGTGTGCCTGCGGGAGTGTGCTTGGGGGGCGTGTTTTGGCAAAATAAACACCAGCATTCGGGTGTGTTCCCCGTAGCCCGCTGGTTGGGACGCGCACGCTCGCTTCCGGCTTCTGTCGCACGTTCTTGGCGTAGCCGCTCTTGTTCACGCCAAGACGCCAAGCGTTAGATGGCATCTAACGCTTGGCGTCCAACAAAAGCAACGAAACACATGGACCATGATGAGAACGGGCAGCAGGAGCGGCGCGCTCACCCTCCCTTGTGGAGGCTTCGAAACAAAGTCAAGATTGCCGAAGTTCAAAATCCACCAACACCATCGGAAATGAATATCTGATGCGAAACAAAAGGCTTTTTTCAAGGTGGGTCGTGGTCAGAAAACGCCCTCTGAGGACGGACGCCAGCGTGTAAGACTTGGGAACTTACCAATCCATCGCAGTTGCTGATGGCCACCGCCGCCTCCGGCATGTCCGTCACGTCCCCCGTGAAAACGCAGTCCCTGTGGATCCGCTCCTTGGCCTTTTCCCGGAAGTCCTCCTGCCACTCCACAAAAGCCCCCGGAGCCACCAGCCTCCCGTTGGCCCTCAGGCGGAGGTGCAGTTCCTTCCCAAACACGGTGACATTGAAAAACAAGTGCTGCGCCGCGGCAGGGGCGGCAGAGGGCACCTGGGGGGCGCCGCGGGCCACCCTTCTCTTGCCGCCAAACGCCGGCGAGGAGGAGGAGGAGGCGGCGGCGGCGGCGGAGGCGGCTGCACCATCACTTCCGCTTCCGGCAGAGACCACGTGAGAAACGTACCGGCCGTGGGAGTCTGTGCTGAATGGCACGATAAGACCATATTCACTTAACTTTCCAGAGAGTTTTTCTGATGGGACAGACAGTGATGGAGTGAGAATCACATTCACAGATGGGTGGCAACTTCCTGCACAGCCAACTAAGACAAACCGACGCGTAACTCCCGGCACAGAGAGGTAGGCATTGCATTTAAAAAGAAGAAAAAAAAAATAGGGGGGGGGGGGGCTTGCACATAAAGGCAGGTTTATGCATTGATTTTTCTTCATCCTCTCATTTACACAAGCTTTTACATAAAATTCACTTTTTTTATGCTTCTTTATTTCTTTAGACTATGAGGTGCAAGAAATTGGAGGGGGTTGGAGGGGTTGGAGGGGTTGGAGGGGGGGGGGGGGCAAACCAAACACAAAACAAAAACAAAAAAACTGGACTCACCATGCGTTTCCGCGGCCAAAATATGATCCCCAAAAACTTGACAGAGCGCAAAGCACATCAGCAGACGCGTACAATCCATAGCGAGGCTGCGACGCCGTGACGCGCCGCCGGAGCGCCCGACCTTTTTTTTTTTGTGTGTGTGTGCGTGTGTGTGTGTGTGTGCGTGTGTGTCCGGTCTGCTGCTGGCAACTTGGAGCGGGAGAGAGTCCCGGAGCCGCGGGGGAAAGAAGCGGCGAGCAGCAACAAGAAATAAAAGTCGTCCGCGTCGAGCTCCGGCGAGGCGGCCGCGCGTCTCTCACCGCTCCGCCGCTGCAGGGACGCTCACGCGCTGCTTCCAGTCTTTCGGCCTGTGCTGGACTGCGGGGACCGGGACTGCCCCATCCATCCAGGGCGCAGAGAGGGGTGGGGGGCGGGAGGGGGGAGAGAGAGAGAGAGGTATCTGGGGTGCTGATGACGACAACTCCCCGGTTTTAAAAAAACCAAAAAAAAACCCGGGGGCCGGTTTGGAGAGGTAGCTCAGTTTATTCTTCTTCTTCTACTACTTCTTCTTCTTCTCCCCTCAGAGAACTTTTAGAAGTGACGCAGCCTGTCCACGCGCGCCACGCAGAGAGGAAAGAGTTGAGGTGAAAAGTGTGCGGGGAGTGCAGAGTGTCCCGGCGCTGGAACATCTGCCGTCCAGTCCTGCAGCCACACTTCTTCTTCTTCTTCTCCTTCTTTATTTCTTCTTCTTCTTCTTCTTCTGCTGGGACTCTTGCAGGCGCCCGCCGCGAAGCCGCCGAGCAGCCAACAGTGGGAGCGCCGCGCAACTCCAGCCGGCTGCGCCGAGTACAGAAACCGGAGACGTTATATCATCACACCTCCGCAGCTCACACACACACGCACGCACGCACACACACACGCGCGCGCGCGCGTAAAAACTCCTCACATTTGCCCTGCGCTGTGAAAAATGAAAGCCACATGCAGGGCAACAATAACTCGCGTGTGTGTGCGTGCGTGTGTGTGTGTGTGTGTGTGTGTGTGTGTGCGTGCGTGTCCCCACAAACACATGTCAGAGATAACGCGGTCGTAAATCAGAGGAGAGGAAAAGTTTATGATGCCCGGAGGGAAACTTTATGACAACAAACAAACCAGAAAAATGCCACATAGACAAAAAAAAAAAGAAAAGAAAAGAAAAAAAAACTTAATTAAGACCATGAAACATGTGCTGGTTATAGTTTTGATAAATGGAGGGTGCATGTTTGCGCTTTTTCGAGGCTGAACCAGAACCCCAGCACGTGCGCTGAGGCGCTTTTGGTCGCTTGCTAGGCGGATCATGAAAAGCGGCCGCGGTCGACGGGAGGCCTCGGCGTTGGGAGCCGAGTCAAGATGGCGTCCTGCGGCCCGAGCGCGAGCGTTAGCCGCCGCGTCCTCCGCCGCGTCCTCCGCCGCACCCGTCCTACCCTTTGACCTCCGAGATGATCCCCCCCCCGAAGTGCCTGCGACTTTAAGGAGGAATAGCGGTGGCCACAAAAAAAAAACACACACTCTGGGCGAAAGTTGTTCGGCGAAACGGGAGACAAACGGCGAGCCCCATTCTGGCGGCACGCATGCAAAGCGGCGCCTAAAGCGTGCACGCCCGCGCGCGGTTCAACGAAAGTCAAAGGTTATGCGCGAAGGAATTTGGCATTCGAGAATGTTATGAATTTGGAAGGTGTCGCGTCTCACCTCGGAATCCCCTCCCTCCTCAGGACGAGTTTGGGTTGGCAGGTGAGGTTTTGACATATTTGCCGTGCCGGGGGAAAGCGTCCATAGACTTTAAAAAAAACAAAAAAAAAAAACAGGCGGATCTCCCCTTTAAATTTCGAGCGACTGAAGTCTGAGCCGCTTTTCCGGCCTCAGGCGTTTTCCGAGGTCCGGGGACTCCGATTCCAGCACCTACAAAAACCGAACGTCCGCATTATCTGATTTCATGACCTCATGCAGTTTGCATCAGGACATCTTTATTTTTCCCTTTTTTTTTTTTTTTTTAATAATCTGGGGTAATCCTGCAGAGGTCACTGTGAGCATATGTTCCATTTGCAGACGGGGAGCAAATCCAATACCGTCATTAACAGCTTAGAAGGTGTGAAAACTGCACAGCAGATTCCATCAGTGGGATGACGGCGCGTTCAGAACTTTGGATGACTGCGCGCGCAAACCTGTTTTTGTGTGTGTGTGTTTTTTGTTTTTATTCTTTAGTCTATCTTTTTTTTGGGGGGGGGGGTGGCCCCCCCAGACTCGGGGGCTGGACTTGAGCATGAGCACGCCGCGCCTGAAAGCCGGCAACTCCGGAATCCCTCTCAAGAGGAAGAGGAGGGGGGGCGGTTGGGTGAAATGAGTCTT
>CAAKHG010016791.1:12408-28336 GCA_901007715.1 Dactylopterus volitans | reverse complement strand
AGTAAAACACCATGGGGACAACAAACATATTTATAGACTTGAGATCTGGAGACTGGAAAGAATTCACATCCAGGAACATGGTGTCTGCTGATGCCGCGTAGCCACGCCGAGAAAATTAACATTCAACCTCTCACATAAAAAAAGAAAGAAAAAAAAGAAGAGAGATTGTATTACACGGTGATTCCAGCTGAGTTACAGACGACGAACAGCATTTTCATGCGCACAACGCGATACACAGCTGCACCTTTTATCAACTCGGCAACGCTGCAAGCTTCTTGAATTATTATCATCGTTATTGCTATTTATTTGAGGCGGCATTGGTTTGAACTCGGGAGCTGCACCGTCTGCATTGTTTATTGTAAGTCGCTGAGGGTTTTAGCAGCTGGGTCTGGGCTGCACAGGCTGACCCGATGTTAAGTGTAAATGATCTGCTGGTGGGGCAACCTTCTGTTGGTGGATCCACATCTGCTTCAAGGATCCACATCTGTGGATTGTCTCCAGGAAAACCTACTCTGCGCAGCAATTGTAGCACATTTAAGTGCTTTCCTCCAGTTGGTTTGCAGCGTTTCCACGTTATAGGCGCCTAAAAATCAGGCGTCACGTCCTCAGGATAATGACGCATCTATTATATAATGGGACAAGAGCCAGGTTCGAAATCTTACACAGGAAACGCGTGACTTGGTGAGGCAGGGGTGGATATCAAAAGCAGCGTGAGAGCTGCGGAGGTCACGTTTTTCAAATTATTCCAAAATGTTACTAATGAAGCCCAAATACGAGGAAAAGGGCGTTAATTTTTAGGATTACTGTGAAGCTTATTAGTTCCGAGTTATCTGCTCTTCAAACCGCTGATCCCGTGATAAGACTTGTGAGTAAGCCAAAATTGTCACATTAAGCACATACCGTACACACTGCAGCACAACCTGACCAACACGGCAACTTGACCAAGCAGGATGGTGGATGAGGGAGAGGACTAAATGGAGTGAAAATAGCGGCGGTGGCGGTGATAAAGGGGGGAGGGGGATTGAGGGTGGAGCACAGAAAAAGGAGAATGACCTGAAGCCAAGAAGCCCCAGGGAGGGGAAGAGAGGGAAAGCCAGCCAGGAGGGTGAAGTGTATCGGTCAGCTTGTTCTCAGGGCAGCTTCCCAGCAAATCACAGCATGACTTAACACTGCACTTTATACGACTGTGTTAAGCACACACATAAACACACACACACAGTTGCAGACATGACATTTTGTATATACTAGCAAAACATGTGCATATAAATAAACGACGAAACATCTGACTACCTCACTCAGTCGCTGGCTGCGCTCCATATGCGGTGCAGGTAGCTTTTGGGCATCTGGAAGCATCAAAACCATTTCACTTCATCATGAAGGGACAAGGGACATTAATATCTATATCAAATATCATTACAAATGACTGCAAAGACAGACATCCAACTGCGACCAAAAAAAAAAAAAAACTGCTTCTCTGCTTACAAAGGCTTGCTCAAATAGCACAAATTGCACTTGGCCAACAATATTATATCCAATGCAACATATAACTTCACAATGAAATTAGAATAATAGTAATGAGAATGGTTATATCAAAGCAAGTGAGGTTTCTGTTTGATTGCTAAGCAATGGCAGGAAGCATTAGCTCTGCCTCTCCGGTTTCACTTATGTGGGAACTACACTAGTTCCATCAATAACCTCCAAAGAAAAAGTCGTGGAGGCATCACACATCGCTCTGGACCACGAATGCTTACACAAACTTTCACGGCAATCCATGCAGCAATTTCGGAGACATGTCATTTTGAAGAGGTTGAACTAAAAACATTTCCATCCATAGGGCTGCATTATCACATTACAACGCGGTGCCAACTGAGGAACCCTAATTTGCATGTTGGACCAGTTCAGATTGATACATCCATATGCAAGATGTCGCCCCACATACAAAAACAAGCTGTGGATGTTCACACAGCTGACACAGCCTGATTACACAAGCCGCGTCCCGTTAATTAGAATGTTACGCACTTGCATCACAACACCTGCAAGCCGCACACCACATACAGTACATTGTTATTCACTCCTCACGTGGATTACTTTCAGTTTCTCGGGGAGCAGGACATCATTATGCCGTTCCGCCTATTTAAAGCTCCGTGGTCAAGCACAGTCCAAGAGTTTATGGTTCAGTGTGCGCAACCGAGAGGCTACAGATGGCGGCGGCTGGAAGTCAGGTGGTAAACAGCCTGGACAGGAACGCTGCTGGACCGCAGCCTAATTGGGTGTGATCCACACAGTGGGGCCAGTGGCGAATGGGAGTGCTGGAGGGAGTTAGCCGCTCTGATGCAGCTCCAGTAAACCCCTCGATTTCCCAGCTCTGAACAACAGGTGATGAGATTTGGAACGAGCAAACAGTGGTTACCACAGGAATGCCGGGGAGTTTGGTCGTTGGCTAGCATGGCACATGCCAAGTTCCTTTCCGGGCAGAATAGAAACATCAACAACACAGAACAGGGAACTCAGATGACCAGACACATTGTCGAAATCTTATTGTCCTTGTCACTTAAGTCTGATTAATTAATGTGGAAATTTTGCGTCAAGGTAAAAACATTTTTTAGGACAGTTTCTATCATGATTACGGGATTCCCTCTGAGGTGGAGTTTGAGGGTTTCCAAGTGGCGCTGGCGCTGCTGTTACAAAGACCAAATTCGTTTTGTTTTTTTTGAATTGGTTTCCGTCACAGGAAACAAAACAATCAACACCACTTTGGAAATAAGAGAGAAAAACCAAGCCTGTTCACTAACGAGGTGAAGGAGAAAAAGCACAAGTTTATCCATTTAGTCAATGATGGCGACATTAAAGCAGAAACAAATTCTTTCACATGTATTAAAAAAAATGAACTGGGTGGGTATCGTGTTCTTACAAAATGAATTATATCAAATCAATTTCACATTTAAAAACAACAGTTGACCAAAGTGCTGCACAGTGCATGCAATCATAAAACCCACAGGCACCACAATAAAAAAATAGAGACTTAAAAGGCTCACGTTTTGAAAAATATATAAAAAAAATTGTAACTGTTAAAAGCCAAGGATTACAGACTTGTTTTAGGATGGGATTTTAAAAAGATAGTGTCCGGGCCAGCAGAATATTTAATGGTAACACGCTCTGGAGTTTGGCGGGGTACAGCTATGAAAGATCGATGTGTTGTGCTTCAACCTTGACCACGGGGCAACGAGAAGGAAGTGGTCAGCTGACCTGAGAGACCTTGATAGGGTGTGTACTTGCAGGTTGGAGAGACAGGAAGTGGCAAGCTCGCGTAGAGATTTATAGACAAACGATAACATCTTAAAAATCAATCCTAAAATGTACTAGGGGCCTGTGAAGTGAGGCCAGTATGGGAGAAATGTGCCCCCCCAAGCTGCAAGCAAAGGCGCTGCTACCTGCAACAAAAAGGCCATTTCAGTAGTCCAGTTCGGACGAGATAAATACGTACGACCTTCTCGAAAAGTCTGCCTGTCCCATTTAAAATCACTGCCCATTACCACGCCACATTTTTGGCAGGTGCTTTTATATATTGAACCAGAGACAGAACAGGTCAATATCGGTGACATCACAGACGCTACCAGGCCTAAACACCGTGGCTCAAGACGTGCTCTCATTAAAGCTGATAGTCCAGCAGGGTTTTTAGTGAGGTGGCATCATTCCATTTCAAAGGCGGGTAGATTTGAGGGTCATCTGCATTAACAGTGGACAGAGATGCCATGTTTCTTTTCTTTTTTTTTTTTAAAGAGTGTGGAACCTAATGGGAACATATACAGGGAAAACAGAATTGGTGCAAGAATAGGAGCCTAAAGGACCCCGTCGGAGAGGGGTGCTGAGGAGGACATGCTGCCATCAAGGCTGACAGACAAACGTCTGTCCAATAAGTAGCACCGACACAAGTCCAGAGCAGCGCCTTTAATACCAAAGTGCTCCAGGTGAGAAATACGGATACGGTGGTCAACTATGTAGAAAGTGTCTGTGAGGTCTAAATGCATAAGAACAACAGAACCACCTGAGTTAGTAGTGAGTAAAAGATCACCAAAAACTAACTATCTGCATTAAAAGTGCAGATTCCATGCTATGAAGAGCTTTAAAACCACCCCTTAAGAACGCCATAAATGTCTTTAGAAAAGACTGCAATTGTTTGAGGACAACTTTCTCTAAAATTTTTTTGAAAGTCAAAAGGGAGTTTGGACATGAGCCTAAAAATTAGAAAGGAGTCATGTGCCCAGGTTAGGCTTTTTTAATCAGCAGTAGCACGACAACATTTTTTGAAATCTGCTGGTACAACGCACTGTTGTTTCAGATGTCTCGAAGGTGGCGCAGAGGTCGACATCTGTGGGACATATTGAAGGTTTGATGGTACCAAGTATTTTTCATTTAGCAGACCCAAGGAAACAAGCTCAAACTGGTCACAAACAGCAGAGCGGGTGACAGATGGGTGGCTCATGAGAAGAGGTTGGGATGCTCCAATAACTGCAGTCTTTTCTCAAACAAAAACTAAAGAACTCATCGGTGTTTAACGCCAAGCGGAGACTCTGCAGAGTCGTTAGGGTCACATTGGTTAAGGAGAAGATGAGCGCTGAGCCGTCTGGGGAGACATCTCAAGACTGAAGGCACATCAAAATCATGGTCGGCAAAACAGGTCGGTGAAGCTTGTTGATGAAACAGTATGTAAAAAGAAAAAAAAAAAACCTCCCTGTTTTGACCATGTAAATGATTATGATTAATATGATGATTATGACTCACCGGCAACCAGAACACTTAAGTAACCGGTGAGCAGGTGCTAGATTTGGCCGTCGCATTTCCACAACACTGACCAGTTTGTCTTCAGCATCTGAGTTCGTCCTCAAAGCAAATTAAATGTTCTCATGTTCCCACATTCAACGGTGAGATGTTCTCTTCCAGAACAGAACGGTCCCATTCGGCGTCCCCAGGGACCGAACGGCCGAGTGCCGTTTAAAATTTGGGCACAGTTTGACGCCTTTTGCCACCTGCATTTCATGAGAATAAAACTTTTGACAGTCTGGAAGTTCTGAAAGTTGAAAATAGAGTTTGAAACATGAACAGAAAAACAACCTAAAATGATGCTGCCATCCAAGAAGTTTCATGGGTTCTCCTGAGTGGTACAGAGATACTTTGTGTGTGTGAAAATTTGATATCAACAGGGAATGACTCTCTGGTTTAAATACAATACAAATGCTTCAGTGCAATTGACTACTGCTACTGACCGTGTCTGACTGCTTGGCTTCCTCTATCCGAAAAATACTGTGAAAGCGTAATGAGAACACCGTTGAATGAGGGAACATGAGAACATTTGATTTGCTTTGGGGACGTTCTCGGATGCTCAAGACAAACTGGTCGGCGTTGTGGAAATGCAATGTCCAAACGGGCGAACGGGCTTGCATTTGTGTAGCCCTTTTTCTACCTTAACAGCGCTCAAAGCACTTTACACTTGCCATGGCCTCATTCGCACTCACATTCATAGACTGATGGCAGCCTCTGCTATGTAAGGTGCCAACACGGGCTGCCATGTAAGGTGCAAAATGCTGCAACCTGCTCACCAGAAGCACGTAGGGGTTCAGCCAAGGACACTTCGACAGAGTCTCTGCCGGAGCTGAGGATCAAACAGGTAACCTCGCGATTCCCAGACGGCCGCTCTACCAGCTGAGCCACGCCACCCCACAACGTCCACACAATCTACAGTATGTGCTCACCAGGGCATCACTGGAGCAATCAATACCACACAGACTATTAACGGGCGACTGGGTATAAAGTGGTGGGTTTTAATGGACTTGCACCAGGAAGTTGATACATGGTATACTGACACAATATCTAAATACATCCAAGGGAATTTCAGACGGGAGCAGTTTCAGTATCTTGATTATAAAAAAATTACATTGCGGTACAACTAAATTGAATTCTCAATTATATTTATGCTGTTTAAAAACATGCTTGCTTTTGGCAATGGTGACGCAGAGACATTTGTGATACCAAAATAATGATGTTTTATGATGTGTCAGGTGAGTGTAAGTTTAGGCACAAAAAAGACTAGGTTAGGTTTTGCAAAAAAGATTGAGGTCTGGGTTTAACTCTCCTTATGGCTTAAGGTTTGGCAAACTTCATTTTCAAGATTACAGTAGTAACAATATGGTTAGGTTAGGTGATGATATCGATTTATAAAAGACACTCATGCAAATGCCCCTCCGTGGACCATCACCTGATCGTGGTGGAGGGGTTTGAGTGTCCTAATGGCCCAAGGCAGCGACATGCGTCTGTCATCCAGCAGGCCCACCACCTACAGGAGGAACCATATGGGTCTGGTGCAATGTGGATCGGACAGCAGGCCACTGCTGCCCCCCGCGACCGGGACGCGGATAAGCGTAAAAAGATGAGGCTCGCGCAAATGTGAAACTTGCTGTTGAAAGCTGGGACCAAACCCATGTGTCTCAATACATTCTGTTGCTTGTTTAACCCGACCACCACCGCAACCTTCCCTCCTCCTAATGTTGCCTTACTGCCATATGAAAATGTTATCAAATACACAGAAAATTACCCCTAACCAGACATCTGTAAAAAAAACAAAAAAAAAACCCTTTTGTCATGTCCTTTGAACCTTTTGTCACTATATTCAGTTCACTTAATAGCTAAACTGGATTTTAGTCAGTGCTACAAATGACCAGGGGCTATTTACATTATGCATAGTTGATTTAAGTGTCTGTTTGTGTAAAAGGTAGAGGGCTTAAAACTGTGTTTGTGAGGGAGTGCAAAGGGGGCCTAAAACGAATTAGTCAAATAAATTTGGCATGCACACATTGTCAGCGCATAAAAAAAAAACGTGGTTAAGGCTCTTGTCACAAACACTATAAAAATAACCTCTTTTGAAATGACACAATACAAAGTTGCTGAATCTAACTATCCTCTTTAGACCATTTCCCCGGGACAGGTGGGCCATAAACACAAAACCCAACCTCACAGCACAACCTTCACCTGAAAGTCAGCACTTTAAACCTTATACTCCCATTGTTTTGTTTTTTTTTTTTTAATATTATGTGTTGGACATAGGTACGTGACTTAAATCCAAGTCTAAACCCCCTAAGAATGCTCCATTAAACAACACAATCACATCTTTTGTTTATAATTGCAACAAGTTACATAATGTATCGCAGGGATGATGGAACGAACCTTTGACGACTCCTTTTATTTTTTTTTTCCAAACAGTATTTGCATGACAAACATCCGATCTGAATGTTTTTAGTCAAAGCCGAGAAATGTAACCCCGTTGTACCATTTAGGAATGTTTTATGCAATGTTCACCATACGCAAATGTGGTTTGTGAAACATACAACAAAGTGTTCCAACTGAGTATCAATTATTTATTTCAGTGTCACAGCAATCAAAATAACCATGGCAGCTCTTGCAAATTAAGTTAACAGAAAGCCCTTAGAGGTTCAAGTAAACCTTCGATGCCTTCAAAACATATTATTCATGTCAACATCCAGCCGGGTAAGGAGGCTGTGTCATTTTTCCATATTCACCAGGGATTGTCCAAAATGCGAATAATATGCACACTGCAGTCCTGTTATGGATGTTGTGAATTTTTCCCTTATGAAGACGTTCCGTCTCTAAGAATCTCGACTTTGTAACTTCTCCTCTCTTCAGTTTAAACAGCCTGTTCACTGTTGCATGTTAAACTGGGCTTTTGTTGCTATGGTGACTTCTCTTGGTTGGACGTGGTTTTGTGTGTCCTCAGGTTACTTCTGTAAACCTCTTTGTTTTGGTGTGCATCCTCCTTTGTGACTTCAGTGGCTCGCAACGAAGATAAGGAACAGAATTCCAGATCGTTAGTTAGAATTAAAATTGAGTTAATTTTTAAGGTTTTAGAAATGCTTTTAATTTCGAAACAAACCACTTTAATATAGGTGACATCACTGTCCAAAATGAGGTAATTTCCAAACAATCATACAGTATCTAATTTCAAATTTACCACTTGATATTTACCAACAGTATTTTCAGCCTTGTCAAATGGAACAATGGTTGCTAATTCACATTATTTTATTCATTTATCTATTATTTTATTATCATTACTCAATTATCTTACATTATGTAACTAATTAGTTGTTACAGTGGCCACAACTGACTTGGGTTGTTGGGAGGGATGGTAAGCTACAGGCTGGGGTTTTTGCCCATTTTAATGCAGATGCACGGATGTGATGTGAAGCTGATGTACAACTTTGTGTTGTCTACAGAAAATAAATAAAGACATTTGGAGAAAAAAAAAAGAAACCTCTTAATGATAAGTCAAATCTTGAGCCCTGATGGAGTTTTTGGCTTTCACCCATAGCAACGTAGTGCTGAGAGGGCGGAGCTTTTCCTGCTCAGGCATTTGTAACTGGCTTAAAATTCTAACTCTTCCATTTCAAATTATGGTTTGAAATAAGCATTTGCAACTTTCTGGACTGAATTCATAAAACTAGTTACCTTGTTATCACCCAGTCTTCTGCTTAGATCCCCTTAAAACCTGGACATCCCCTTAAAAGCTGGACATCTGTATATTCCCACTGGTGAGGATGTTTTTACTATTGACATTATGGTTTACGACTGACGGAAAATTTATGCCGGGCTGCAAATCTCCTGTCCTTATCCATCCGTGACCTGCAATTGATTTGTTTGTAAAATTTTCTTCAGATGGATGAAACTGCTCTCAGAGTCGTGAGAAGGATGATAAAGTTCATGCCAGGTTCAAGTGTTAGACTCAGTCACGTCACTCATCGGACTTTGACCACTAGATTTAGCAGCGTCTGGATTACAGAGTCTACCGAGCTTCACCTCAGAGGTAAGTTTATGGTTGCTTGGCTGTGAAGCGGAGCTTGGCACCCGGCCTGTGGCCCTCCGGCTCAGGGTAGATGGTTCTGAAGGTCAGGTTGATGCGTGGGCCTCGGTCGTGGTACTCTTTCGCCACTTGATGCTTAAAGGACAGAGAGAAAAGATTAAATGAGCATTTTACGTGCACACAAGTCTGGAATCTTCTCAACAGCAAACTATGTCTCCAAGGGAAAGCTTCGTCAGCATTGTGTCAGACCCGCTCACCCCCGCTCACCCCCTTCTATGTATTTAGTGTCCGTCATCTTGTAAAGTTTTGCTCAAGAACAGTTCTGCAGTGTAACTACTGATTACAGGAGACACCGGCTGCGTTTGTGCGTCGCGCCTGCAAAATCACTTCTCTATTGCTGGAGTTTCACCAGAAACAAGGGGGGGGGCGCGAGACGACTGCAGTAAAATGAACTGTTCCTGTGTTAAGTGTTTGACACGGGTACAAGTCGTCCTAAATCAAGCTTAAGAATGTGACAGTGTGGAAACATTGCGAAAAAAAACCCCGTGAAATTTCACTGTACAAAAAAAAAAAAGTGCAAATAGTTGGTTTTTTTTTTTGCATGAAGAAGAAGCCAGTAAAAACACTGTGGAGGCAAGAAGAATGATTTACGCGTTTCCTGTGCCGTTGCGATCAACCTGAGAGCTGAGGCTGGACAACGAACAAACGCGAGACAAAATTAGAAAAAAGGAGATCGAGATTGTCATGATTTTCCGCAAAACAAGGGTATTTTTGTTTTTTTACGGCTGACCTTTTGCACTCCTGACCCGACCATGTAACGACAAACACCACTTTCCTCCATATGGGTTAAATGTCACATCTTGTCTCCCTGTAGCATGGCCTAAAGGATAGAAAGCAGCAGGCTGCAAGTCTGATCCCTTGTAGGAAAATTGTTGGAGTGGTGAGAATAAGGAATAGCTCTCTACCCTGCCTGAACAAGGCACTTAACCCTCAAAATGCTGCCTGGGCACTGCTCCAGTGTGTGCTCACTCTTTAAGTGTGTGCTCACTAAAAAAAGACTGGGCCGAATGCAAAGAATTAATGTCCCACCTGGGATTAAAAACAGAGGGATAAAGGCACGTTCTGGACGAGCACAGAGGAGTTTTAACGCCCCCTTTGGGTTCAACTCAAATATGCCATTGTACATGTGCATGAGAAGGGAAAGCCGTGTTTTCCCCCCACTTGTTCATGCCCCGAAACAGGCGCGCGCACGCACACAAACACACACATGCACTCTCCTCCTTCACCTACATCTCAAAAGGTGACACGACGGCGTCAGCGGCAAGAGTCTGGAACAGACAGGAATAGCGGCGTACACTTCATCAGACAAATGA
Organism: Dactylopterus volitans; assembly: GCA_901007715.1. NCBI lineage: Eukaryota > Metazoa > Chordata > Actinopteri > Syngnathiformes > Dactylopteridae > Dactylopterus > Dactylopterus volitans. The sequence goes on along the minus strand of CAAKHG010016791.1, from coordinate 18,097 downwards.
AGTACTCGGGCGGGATTGACAGGTTTGGTTAAATATTTAGCGCTCACTTCTGAACCCCTCTGCCTCAGCCAGGTGGTTCCGCTAGGCAGACTTTGACTGCAGTGACACGGAGAGAATTAATGGATGGTGTGATCCTCTTTCTCTGGCAACATCTTTGAAGGGGAGATGAAACCTTTGTTGAGACGCTCAGGGAGGCGCGCCATAAAACACCTGTGACCTTCTCCCCCTTTATTTAGACTGAACCCTTTTCTCACCGTCTAGTTGCTCCCCTCTTTATTCAAACGTTCACCCCCCCTACCCCCACACACACACACACACACACACCGTTCTGATTTGCAGTGTTGTGAACAATACATTGCTGAAGAAGTTAGTTTATTTTTTAGGCGCATTGTGCAAAAAACAAAAAAACCTAAAACAAGAGTGATGCTAAGGAAACTTGGGCGCCCCCTGGTGGCTAACTGCAGCACAAGCAATAAACCCTTTCTGTTTTTGGGAAAAATTATATGGAGAATACTTTTTTTTTTTTAGTTTGGCCCAAGTCCCATCCACTAAAATGCCTCCCGCATGACCCGCAAAGACAAAATCTGTCATTTTAGGTAGTTATAAATCACACCGTTGTTGTTCCTTCAAGAGTTTAAATTTTCGTAAGAGTTTGGCTTTAATTATTTGGTGCTATAAAACGGGGGTTTAATGTTATGACTGACATTTACGAATGTGTGTGTAGGAATGGTGTAGACAGAAAGTGGAGGGAAAATGTATTGGTAACTTTCTATGACCATTATTGACAATCACAAAACCTATAAAGTGTTTTTAAAACCTTCAAACTCTCACTTGCGATTTAGTGATTTAGTGGGGTGGAACTTCGACGTTATGGCTCCATTTCCTGAATGCTGCCGCGCAGAATAATGCTCCGTATTGTTCCATATGATTCTGTATGAAATCCCCAGCACGAGATGGCATTGTCTATATTTTGGCATGATTGTTATGCAACATGAGGAGTTAGAGGTGCTTTATCCAGCTCATGTACAGTCTTTGTTGAGGGCCATCTATGGAATTTGTAGCCATCTATGTGCGATAGACATCCTATTCTTAATAAAATTACATGACTAGCGAAAGGCGAGGTTTACCATTAAATACATTTCTTAGGGTCTGAGACAGTCAATGATGGCAACAGAACGTTACCGATACATGTTCCCTCCACTTTCTTTCCATACTATTTATTCCTACACAGATGTTCGTAAATGCCGGTCATATTCAATTTGTCATTTTGACAAGAGTGTCAAAATTATATGTAACAAGTTTTACATATTTTACAACCTTACATTCAAACAACTGACTTTTAGACAGTTTAAGGCCCCACGTAAACCTTTCACAAGCAAATGTGTTCCTGCTCCGAATGTCATGTTAAAGGAATACTGCACGAGCTATAATAAATTCTCACTGTTGAGTGAACGTGAGCCCTTGCAACAAAAACCAGCCACACACTTCTCTCTCTATCATACACAAAAGATTTTCCATCGTTTTTCATGTGTTCATTTAAACCTGGCAGCTGTTCCCTGATTATGAGTCAAATGTCTCTAATTATGCGGAAGCTCTGCTCTTCAGCCCAGGACACTTTATCCATCCTTGTTATGGGGAGGGTCGGGGGGCGTGGCTGGGGGGGCTGTTGGGGAGCAAAACACAGGTCCATCCTCTCACGTGTGTGCTCAATCAGATGCAATCACGCACACGAAAGAGTGGGAAAAGAGGTTTTAAGTCCTGGACTATTTTCTGTACATGTGCGTGGTTATGTGTCAAGGTTGAATCATAGTTAATGGCACCTAAACTGGCAAATCACAGATTGCAGGCTACATGGGCCAAGGAAGCAACCACTAAATTCCGGGGTGGATCTGAATCAGAAGGCAGATTCACAGTTTTTACCTCATTTTTTTCCATGTTGCAAGAATTTTTTTTTTAACATTCTAACCAACTTCTATGGAAACACTGATAATATCTATGGGTGTTTGTGATTTCTTGCAGATCCTGGCAAAAGTTTATTATAGAGTGGGCTGCTGGCCATGCTGGAGGCCTGTGCTCTCTGAGTGAACTTCTAGCATGAACCTCTAGTGGCTCAGTATAAACAAAAGGGGCCTTCATTAGTTAGCCTACGTGGTCAAAAAAGCATAACAAGGGACAAGACATATTGGTTTGGATAGTTTACCCATCACAATAGATTGATGGCTCAAGTCTGGGTACGTGCGCTGTAAGATAACTCGGCATTTGACACATAGCATCAAGATGAGAAAGCACAAAGAAACAGCAACCAAGGAAAAAAAACAACCCCCCGACCCAAAAAAAAACAAAACAAAAAAACACTCTAGTTTTAATTTTTGCCCGAATCTGTTGTTTTTGTGAATGATTATTTCGGCCGTCCTGTCCCTCTAATTTGATGAGGGGAACCTACCTGCCAGTCGTCCTGCGTGGCTCCCTCCATCAGCAGTAGCGTCCCGTGACTCAGAGGAATCCGAATCCGCTCCACGTAGGTGTAGTCGCCATTCTCCTCCTTACACATAAACATACCAAATATGACGCATTGTATTATCGTTACACAGACACACACAACTTGTACAAAGTAGTGCCTGACTAAACACTCATTAACTAAGTGGCCATATCAAACCTACACCAGAACGAACAGATATTGCTCTTAAGAACGTATATACATCAGCACTAGACACAGAAGACAACTATTAAACACAGGCCCCTGAATACTCTGCTGGGACTAAACACAATATCTGACTGGCTACAGAGGCTCAACTCTGTAGCCAGCATCTCCTTGGCAGCTGTTCTGCACTAAACTACTCTCAAATGTTTCAGTTTATTAAATTTTCTACACAGGTTTGCTTTTATTAAGTAGCACACATGGAGGCAGGAGATAGCCCCCTTTACTATAAGCCAAGTTGAACTACCAAACTAAGGAGAAACAGCACAAGGTCGGAAGGCGTGTCAGGCAGGGTTTAGAGGGACAAAACCAAATACTCTGAGACACTGGGAGCTGGATAGAAGGCCAAAATAATGAACACTGAGACTTGAGAACTGTATCTTCGATAAAGTTAGACAACAAAGGTTCTCCAAGTTATAATTTGAAATATAGGGAAATGATACCATTACCTGAACTACACATAGGCAGAATTTACAGAGCAATTATGCAAACACATCAGGCATTCTGTATTTTATCTTAATGTAAGAATGCATGTACATTGGCAACAAGAAAAAATAAAAGAAAAAACAGATCTGGCTTATATCTACATGCTCTACCATCATCTCACCGGTGGGGGTTGCTTGCGAAGGCTGAACAATCTGGTGTCACCAAGACTGACGGAGGCGATAGTGGGCTTGTCACCCAAGGAGGCCTCGTCATCACTGTGCCAGCCGATGCTGTCGTGGCCGTCCCGATAAAGGTTGCACAGCAGGGAGTTGAAGCTGCATCTGCTCACCTGTTCCACTGCTTCACGAAGGGTTAATAGCAATGGATGCCACTTGAGTAAAAAGAAAACCACAAAATAAACAATTGAGCTAAGTCGACAAGGAGGTAAGGGAAGAGAAAGCATAGAGGACAGAACTACAATGAGGAAAAAGGGTTTGTTAAATTGATGATATACTTTGAAAGTCACTCTGAACTAAGTTTTTTTTTTTTTTTTAAATTTTGCGTTCATTTAAAAAAAAAATTTTCAGTTAGCTTGCCTTGTACTTTACTGCCTTGATAACCTTGCTCTGAACATGACCTACAATGTAAATCATCCTTATATTAATTAAACGTGGGGAAACAGGGGAACAGTCATATGCGGAAAAACCATGGCACCACCAGTAGCTGAGAAGCAAGTAAGAAAGACAGGAACCGGTGTAAAAGAAAGTCTTGGTGCAACGTGTACGGTTAAATCTAACCTGTGTGTTGGCAGCCATGGTGGAACGCGCGTATGTGTAGGGCAACTCTCCATACCAGCAGGTCAGCCTGGGCTCCTCGTAAGCTTCACCTAAACAAACACACATACACGCAAACACCTCAGGACATTTTTAGCCTCGGTCTGTCGCCAGGAGGAGCTTCAGGTTGGCTGGCGTTTAAAGATTTTCCCTATTGGTACAAAACTGTGCTGATACAAAAGTGCCTCCGTTTGCGGAAACATACTCTACGTACAACAAGCAAACTGCTCAAGGCGTCATGCCACATCCGGAAGTCTGACCGTTTAAAATATATTGTAGTTTTCTCATTTTTTTTCCAAGTTAGAATTGTTTTCTGATTCAGAGGCCAAGCTAATTGCTGTGCGGGACTCCACTAATGTACAGTATTGTTCTGGGCTAAATGGCTAAACGCTAGTGTCAGTGCACAAGAATGCTCAAAATAAAACAAGATGTTTACCATGCTACCATTTGAATATGCTACCATTAGCCATACAAAAAAAGCAAAGCACAGCTGGGCCTCATGGGAACGCGATTAGTTTAAGCAAGATAATTTCAGTATTTCCTGATAAAAGTAATGGGTAAACATAGTGCAAAATAAAATGTCAGTGGATTGTCATTGTTATCACTGTTAGTCCTGGCAGAGAAATGAACGTCTACCAAATATCTTTCAATTATTTCCAAAAGCTGTTGAGGAATTTAATCAAAAAAGCCCTACAGGGGACATTCTACTGAGGCACTGTCAATGTCTGTGGCCAATGTTAGTGGTGGAAAATGACGTTAAAGAAACATTTCTAGATCTATTAACTGGGTCAAGGCAATTGTACCTCTTTCGTTCTTTACGTATTGCTCTCCAGTGGCAACACACTCAGAAAACGATGTCTGTCTTCGTCACTAAAATCTATTTCTAGCAGCAAGAAAAGTAAACATCTAAATCCAATTTCTTTCCCTCAAGTCTGTCTCCCTTTGTCCGTCTTGTTCTCTTGGAACAATTAGATCTCTTCCAAGAACATATTCTCTGCCATTAATGTATTTTGGCCTGCCACTGGTACAAGGACGTGGCGAAACCAAAACGAAATGCTCCAGCAACCATCTTTTTTTTTTTTTAATGCCATTGAATTATTCAGGGACTTCAGCTATTTTTTTTTAATAAATATTTGTGGCCAATCAACTCTCAAAAGCTCTGGACTTTCCATAATAACATGCTATCAGAGGAAAAAGATAAACAAAACCTTAACCTATTCATAACCCTACTTATAAGCTCTGAGCAATGTCGGAAAAACTGAGTCACGATGATGGAGAGGGCTACTCAGCATGGCCGGATCCATGACAGAAGATGCAGCTGAGGTCACGGGTGGAGAGATAACGCCTGTTTTGCATAGCCTTTATTTTATTTTATTTTTTAAAATACAGTTTCTGAGAACTGCAGTACAGAGGATTACATAACATGTTTGTCATAGAAAACAAAACACCTTAGTTTTAATTATGGTGTTGTTTTCCACTAAGGGCTTATATGGACATGAGCCAGCTAAGACAGAGGGGCACAGACTGGCTCTCCAATGAGAGACTATTGGTCATAGTTCATGATATTGTGTTACTGATATTTCATTTTTATAAATGTTGCAATTTTTCATGACCTGAAACACCTGCAAGAATGGAAAATAAATGTGGTACATATAAAACTACTACTACTACTACTACAAGTAGTAGCAGAGTTGTAGTAGCAATAGTTGTAAAGTGGTAGTAGCAGTAGTAG
>CAAKHG010016791.1:0-12367 GCA_901007715.1 Dactylopterus volitans | reverse complement strand
CCAAGTTTTGGATTTTTTTTTTTTTTTTTACAGCGTTGGAACAACGAACGCAATGGCAAAAGAGTTGCAGCAGGGGAACCTTGTTCTTATACCAGCTTACAAAACATTTCACATTTCACCTTCATTTACAATGCTTGTTCTTAAGCAACAAGGACCCACCCTGTCTGATGTTGGTCTTCTGGGACCAGGGAAGCTCCGCCAACAGTTTACTGAACATCCAGTCAGCCTCCTCCCGGGGAAGAAACCCTGGCAGCAGTCGCAGTCTGGACAGATGAAAATACAAAACAAACGCACACGCAGTCCTCAGAAAAGTAAGATGGATACATTAAGTACATAGCTGATAAATTTGCTGTTTGGACAGGAGAGTCAACGATGAGGAGCTCTGGGTTTTGCAGTGATAAACAGTAGCAGAGCAGAAATCTTTCAAGTAGCAGTTGTATCTGCACATTAATCAATTACTCGGTCTTACCTTTTATCTTTCCATTACATCTAAAATTGAGGAATTCTACTTTCTACTTTAATACATTGCCTCCGACTGGTGCACTACTAAATTTTATTCCCAAACTGAAATCAACCTTCACCAAATCTTTGATAAAAAAAGTTGAAAAACATGAATGTGACTATGATGAAAAGTTTTTCAAAAATACGTCAACTGATTTGTATTTTTCTGTTATTTTAATGTCAGTCACAACCTCAAATGGTATTTTAGATGTCTGAGTCCAGAAAAATTAACTTTTTTTCTACATTTGATACTTTAAACAATTTACTACTTTGACTCAAGTAAACTAACACACAGTGACAGCAAAGCTTAATGCAGTTGCTCAATGCTTCGTCCCTCTGGGTTCTTTAAATGCAAAAACTCTGGAGTTGAGTCCAGTTGGGACCCTTCTGTCATTTCTACACTATCTGGACTGTATTAGTGGCTTAAAAGGAGATAAAAAAGATAAGGATAGCAAAGAATACCCATCAGTGGCTCTAAGAAAATTATGTTTTATTTCATCAACCATCAAGTGCCATAACATAGGATTACAAAAGCTTTTTAAGTACAATAGCATAATTGCTATTTTTAGCCACTGCAGTGTTTAATCAAACTGAGATTATTATGATCTATCAGGACTTGTTTAAGGGAAAAATATATTTTGCAGCTAAGATTTTACAGCTAAGATGGTCAGTCATACAGAAGGTTTCACTACTGTAAAAACTAGCACAAGTGCGATGCACCTGCACCAGCTTTTATTAGATTTTACTAAAAGGTTCCTATGACGCTGACTTTGTATTCATGCTGATAATATAACCTCAGACAGGTGAGGTGAATAACAGTGATAATCACATTACGATGCAACTTGTCAGTGGGTGACATATAAGGCAGCAAGTGAATATTTTGCCTTCAAAGTTGATGTGTTGGAAGCAGGAAAAACGGACAAGAATACGGATCTGAGTGACTTTGGCGAGTGCCAAATTTTGATGGCGAGGTAACTGGGTCAGGGCATTGCAAAACCTGCAGGTCTCCTTTGGGGTGCCGGGTCCGTAGTGGTTTGTACCTGCCAAAAGTGGTGTAAGGTAGGACGACCGTTGGACTGGTGACAAAGTCATCAACCTTCAAGGCTCATTGATGCGTGTAGGTCAGGGGTGTCAAACTGATCCATGAAAAGCTCAATGTGGCTGCAGGTTTTCATTCCAACCGAGCAGGAGCACTCCTGTTTCAACTCAACCAACAAACTGAACTGTCCTCACTCGGCTTACACGCCGTATCAGGTGTGCTCTAGCTTGGTCGTGGGCAAAGGCTAGCCCGTGTTGTCCGATCCCGCATTACAGCTACTGTGGGACAAAGTGCTTAAAAAGTTAACGCCGGTTGAGAAAGTTAGAAAGATGTCAGACCACGAAACACGTGACAGCGTGCTGGGGATGCGCGGATGCAGACCAGTCAGAGTGCCCATGGTGACCTCTGTCCACTGTTGAAAAGCACCCGAAGTGGGCTCTTGAGCACCAGAACTGGACCATGGAGCAGTGGAAGAAGGTGAACTGGTCTAACGAATCACGTTTTCCGTTACACATGTGGACAGCTGGGTGTGTGTTTGTTGCTTCACTGGGAAGGGGAAGAGGGCAAAACGACGGCGAGAGTGTGACGCTTTAGGCAATATTCTACTGGGTGAGCTCGGGTCCTGCCATTCATGTGTGTATTACTTTGACACGTACCACCTAAACATTTTTGTAGAGTTGTAAACACCATTCATGGAAACTATGTTCCCTAATGGCAGTGGCCTCTTTCAGCGGGATAATTCACCAGCCCCCACTGCAAAGAAATGGTTCTGGAATAGTTCAGGAGCACCACAACAATTTCCCCAAAGGGTTGCATTGGTTCCTCAAATTCCCCAGATCTCAATCAGGGAGAGTATCAATGATGTGTGCTCGACAAACAAGTCTGATCCATGGAGGCCCAACCTCACAACTTTAAGGATTTGAGGGATCTGCTGCTAACGTCTCTGTGCCAGGAATAACAGAACAACTTCAGAGGTCTTGTGGAGTGCATGCCTTGGTGGATATGACTTGTTTTGGGGACAAAAGAGGGACCTAAGCAGTATTTCGCAGGTGCTTCTGATGTTTTTATCTGATATGTGTATATTCTGGCCAAATTACTTCATACTCACAATCTATCAAAAACATTCTCATAGATCGGAGTGAGTACCTGAAGTGTGGTTCAAGGCAGGACGTGCATTAGGAGCTATTTTCGTGGCGCTTGTGGGATGACTGCCATCTAGTGGGTTTGGAACTCAATCACAGTTTTTGTCGTCTCCTCTGAGACAAAAGCAGCCTGCTGCTATTATGTCACCGTTAACCCTCCATTTGATTACATTCTCTGTCATCTACACTTCACTCTGAGAAATACTTCCTCTCTTTTAGACTGTACTCACTTCGACACTCCTGAGGGTCCATGGCTGATCTCATGATCCCCTGCCTGTCTGTCCAAAACAAAATGCTGTGTGTTAGTCATCCTGTGAACATTAAACACCCAAGAGAGAAGCCAAAACAACAAGCCATAAAATTTAAAAAAAGACATGGGCATGAAAATACATCTGAGGAAGTCTATCAAGTGAAAACAGGAATGTGTTACTTACTCAATAACCTTCTCTTGTGGGACGTCTCTAATTGCCTGTGATATAGAAAAAGTGGTTCCGTGTAAATTATTGTAAGATTCAATTTTGACCTATTTTGTCATGTATACTGGTTACCTTGGTGGGCTGGTGGAACTCGAAACTCTGAGATGTTATCTGAGGCCGAAATCCCCAAGAGCTGGGAGCTGGGTTGGCATTTGTGGACTGTTGTGTGTTCGGGACTGCACCAACATAAAAAAAAACCAAAAAACAAAATTGTTATGATGTTTTCTACCAGGCAGGTTAACATCGCTAGTAAAGAATGTTCTGTCAGTTTATGCATCCCAATTTGACCAAATGTTTATCAGAGCACCACAAGCTAAAATTAGAGATTGTATACACTGTATAACTATCTAATTCAGCAAGGAGCAGAGAGAAGGATCATGTTCTAACAAAGTTATTTATCGAATCTGAATCACCACTTTTCTCCTATGTGTGTCCGTTCATTGTTGATGATAAATAGTCAGTTGACGTGATGATGGTCTCAGTGTGTGCCCTTGCAGAGCTGTGCAAGCAGTGACTGCATGTATCAGAACACAATGTGTGCCCTTTTTTTATTATTATTTTTAAATCGAACCCCCAAATTCTTCCATGTTTACGATAAATATCTAAAAGTGTAGCAACAGTTTGAAATTATTTTTGACAAACCGTATGTCGTTATAAGAACACCGACAGAATTCGCAGCCATTTCTCTGTGACTTAAGTACACACTGGGGAATTCGATGTTTCATTTAATACAGATATTCACAGGAAAAATGGCATGTTTTCTGTTTAATTACCTGTTGGCCGTGGTGGTTTTGGCAGTTGTTTGGCCCAGGAGCCCTGGACTCTGGCACGCTGACGCTTATCAGACATCACATCTGCAAGGGAATGAGAGGAGACCCAGGATCATATTATTATGGAAACAATTTTTGTTCACAGCTTATAAGAAATAGCATTTCACATGCTAGATTTCTCCACACATTATTTATGTTTACAATGCTATAAGAGCCCAAAGGTTGTTTTTTTTTTTCCTTTCACAAAAATTGAGGATAGCCACAAACTATAAGATTTCATTTGTTAAAGGTTACACAGGTGCCAACATGAGTAGGAAGTAACTGTTTCATCTCACGGCATCATATCCTGCACTTTTCACCTTCAGTAAATGAGCTTTGCAATTAATCAACTGCTATAAATGTATGACGAGGACATCATTCTTACACCCGTGAAAAAAGTAAATGCCGTGGCTTTTCTCTTCAAATGTTTGTTCTGCTGTTACTCGGACATGAAACATGCGCAAAGACTGAGCCTGCTGATAAGCTACGGTAAAGGACGCGATAGTTGCTTAACCGTAAGACGTTCTATTCAATACCAAATTAAATACACGTTAACAAATTTAAGTTATCACTTATTAGTCAAAGTTATGTAAGTAAGGACACGCCTGTCTCAAACCCAACTGCAAGTTCAAGATATTAGCTGCCTCTACTTTTAATACGACTATCTCGACAAGCTTGAAATACGTTACCAAAACTTTATAAATATCAAAGGTCTCCAATAATTACTGTACCTGGTTGACTATTGTTGTCCAAAACGTAGAGATATATAGTTACCGAGAGCTAATGCTAGCATAAATGGGCAAAACACCTGCACTGCCAGCCACTGCCAGCGGCCATGGTTGTGGTGTGTTACAGAAAAATAATTCCTACCCGGAACTGCGCCCCAGAGCGTTGGTTCCATTCTATTTATAGGCTGCCTCCGCGCAAAGACATTAGATCTTTGCCTAAGATAATTTACGATCCAGTTCTATCCATACACATTCATTTATTATATTTAGTGGAATTTAGGGACAGTGTCAAAGAAAAACTGCCCTTAGGGATTGATAAAGTTGTCTGAATCTGCAGTATTATTTTTTTTATGAATGTCAAACATTTCTCACTTGAGGATTCTCTATTTAAAATACATTACAATACTTTGGATGCATAGTTTCAGTTACCCACAATCCAACATTTTAATTAGCTATACCTAGACCAGCTACTTTAAACTGCATGCCACTTCAATAAAAAAAAAATGCAGTATGTACAGAGTATCTATGCAAATTCTACATGAGTCTAAAACTTAAATATAGAATTAGTATCAGCAAAAAAAGAATGCAGATCATTCTGAAAGGATGGCTTTTAATGAGACTATATAGTAAGTTCACAACCAATTGTACACAACTCAATAGCATTAATTGGGCCACTGAGCCGCCAGACTTATCTTAGAATAAAGACACAACAAACACTATACTGTGCTGTATGCCAGAACTTTTATTAACAAACAGTAGAAAATAAGTTGAAATCAGCAGTAAACAGTGCGTTATAACTGTAGAAATTCAGATTCCAAGCATTTTAAAAGATCGTTTACAAAGGCAAAACATTCACAATGTGGCTTAGTTAAGGCACATGTACATAGCACTGGTTGCATTAATGTTGGCAGAAAGGCACCTGTGTTAAATATGGCAGTAACTCATGAAAAACTTTAGATTAAGTGATACATCAGTGCAACAGCGTCCCACCACAAAGGATCATTTTAAATATACTGCAAGCACACAATATCAGAACAAGGAGCCGATGCAAGATGATAACACTTTAGCTAAACAGGGAAAACATAAACTGCCATTTTAATGGCTCATTGGTTTGTAAACAGGACTAGGTTGAAGGCTAGTCTTAAAAAGGTCTGTTTTTTGGCTGTGCTCATACATTTACATAAAATAAATAATGTCATAAGTATAAAAAAAAAAAGATGCCCACCACCATTTTCCACTGCTTACAACAGCAGGGATAACAAATCACACAATTTTTTTGGCCATAATAATTTCCACCATCAGTGTCAGTGACATAATATTATAGTCCTTTGCCATGAGCAGCATTTCGTCGTCATTTCACCTCCTGTCCTTTGATATTTAACTTCCAATCATCAGTGTGGAGGCTGCGGTGTTAAACAAAGTCATACACATGCTCTGATGTGCACATTTACTGAAAGCCAAGAGGTGATTTATCAGGAAACCTTGGCGAATTGGCTATGCAGATACAAATATCTCTTTTCCTTAAATGCTGCCCCAGGTCTGAACAAAAGCGTTCCCTACAGAATCATCAGCAGCTGACCTATTCACTTTTAAAATTTGCGCCATTCTTCTGCTCCCTCAGCTTCCTCCTGTGTAGATATCCGGTGCGCTGCAGACGGTTCATTCTGGCACCCAAGAAGATGACAATGCTGCTCGGCACCAGCTTGGTGGTCACCCATCCCTGTTGTTGGCGGAAAAGAGAAATGATGGGGGAAAAAAAATGCAAACAGATAAGTAAACGCCATTCTATCCCCCAATTTAAAACAAACATTTAGGAAAAACATCCTGCTAGACTTGATTTAAATTATCATTTTGTAAGACCTAATATTCAAACAATAAAGGGCAAATCATACAAAATGCAGTGCATTCAATGTTGCTGATTTTAATAATGCTTTACAACGAGACTCAAACAATTACTAAACTAAGGCCAAAGACAGTCTTGATGTGCAGTGGACTGGTATTGCAATTGAGCATAGACATTAAAAAGGTACTTGTGAAAAACATCAAGTAACATTTAAAAATCAAGAGACTCAGTCAAGCTCTACATTTTAAAGACAACTAAGACAAATATTCGGGTTTGTTGAATGTTTAGTATTTCAGGATTCAAGCTCTTACCATGACAGCATGGGGGAAGTAGCCATTGGTCTGGCTCTGCAGACCCACAGTGTTGAGCTCCGCCGCTACATAACGATCTGGGGTGGGCTTGTCCAGGGTGGGTTTCCTGATACGAGTCATTTTGGTGGCCACAAAGAAGGGCAGCACACTCTGTGGGAAGACAAGGCGATCATACAAAATGAAATTTAAAAAAAAACATCCAAGAAAAGTAGAGTGGGCAACAGCATTTCAACTTTTGAGTCAGAGTTTAAAGAGGGATTAAAGAGATCTTCATGTTCTGCTGTAGGTTGGGCATGAAATCGCCTCTTTTTCATTTAAACGACAAACTTCCACAGTTGAATTTGCAGCTTAATATTTTTGGAATTGTACAAAATTGAATCCATTCAAGTGTCAAGTGATGTGTCCTCCCTCCTGTGAGAATGGCTTAAGCATGGTAAGACGTACTTCCGAGTGAGAACACATAAAATCTCCCTTTAATGTGGTCAGATAACCAGTGCCTTTGAGGTGAAAATACAAATGGGGTTTGCTGAGGTGAAACTGCCATGTAAAACTCCAGCCACAAGGTGGCACATGAGTGAATGCTACAGAGGGCGCTAAAAACAGAACAAATGAGGCATAATGTGGAACAAGACATTTTCGAAAATGCCTCTGCTAAGAAAAGTCTTTAAAAAAATCGACTGCATCATTTACAATTATGTGTTAATTTCACCTGAGGGGGAGGTGAAGCAAACTGAGCAAACTATGAACTGTGCAGCGGAAATGCTGCTCTACACTCCGTTTGGGCAGTGAATCATTCAGAATTCATATCTATTTTAAACATTTCAAAAGGTAGAATCAGAGTGAAGAAATGAGACCAGAAATGAGACATCTAGGTTGTCCAAGTGTTAGTGTCCAATAATTATGACGATTAAAAAAAAAAAAAAAAGACAATTGTACTGATCTTGTGTCTCAGCATCCTTCAAAGTCCCTCTATTTTCTCCGCCCCAGTTTATTAGAATAGATTGAATAATCCTAAATGCCTGTGGATGTCCTAACAACTTCTAACACTTGGTGTAGAGAGCGGCTGATGCCTGCAGAGCTCCAGGCTCACCTGGATGATGATGCCCTGGCGCCTGTATTCCTCCTGCAGGCCACGAGAGAAGAAGTCCACAAAGGCCTGAAACCAGAGGAGGATGAAAAGATAAATGCAACATGCCGGACTCCAAACAGCTGGTCTGTTCTCACCCAAAAGGTTTGCTTGATGACACAGATATATTATTTAAAAAAAAAAAAAACACATTTTATGACTGGCTCAGTGTTGTTCATACTTTTGTGGCAGAGTAGACTGTGAGCAGAGGGACGGGGTACATGCCACTGGCGGAGGAGATGTTGAGGATCACTCCTTTGGACCTAAGAAAAACACAAAGGTAAATTAATGAACACTGATCTAGTATTCATCCTACTAAGAATATTGAGGGATGTAACGGTCAAGCTCCATAGTTTTCTAGGTCTAAAACAGTTTTGATTATGTGGTATTATTCTAAATCATAACAATACTTTGTGTTAAATTTGAGGTGATTCTCTTCAAGATGAGATTTCCACACAGAGCAGTTAATGCTGTTGTAACTCTTTTTTTCCCCCTCACCAAATCCACAAACTTTCAAAAATTCTCCAGGTCTATGGGAACCCTGTGTCTATACACATTCGGCACACTGACAAATACACACAAAGTAATGCCCCAAACACACACACACACACACTAAAACAGTGTGGTAGTGTGCGTTGCCATGGCAGCCTGTTGCTGCAGTGATGTAGTGGAGAGACGCTCCAGCCTCACACGGCACCAAATGTGCCTGCGCCGCTATTGGCCAGCAGGAGTCACATGGGAACAGTGCAGCCAATCGGGTGGGAAGAGCACTTTGTGTGAATTGAAAGCTTGTCAGCATTGCGAACAAAGGAGGAGAGGGAAAGATATGCAGTGATGGAAAACGCTTGGTGAGGATTTCTCGCACCTCTTCCCGATATATTAAAGAGTCACCTTTATGAAGCATAATCCGTCATAGACCATCCTTGGAGAACCAACACTGTTATTTGTTTTTGTTTGCGCAGCTCTGTGCCCAACTCACGACACCGATATTTCACTGCAGTCATGTCGCAAAACATGGAAGCAAGCCTATAATTTAACTCACCTCTCAGCCATTCTGGGCAGCACCAGGCGGGTCATCTGGAAGAACGACCACAATAACGTCAGACATAATACCAAAAAAAAAACAACCAGACAAAACTCATGAAGAAGAATATAGGAACCCTGTACAGAAGGGAGAGTTTATTTTAGATAATAATTATAATAATAATAAAAAAAAACTCAAAGCAGGAGATAGACAGACAGAGACTGACGAAGAGAGGGAGAGAGTTGCGTGGGTGGTGAGTATAGACAGCGTTGGTGTAGTCCACCGTTGCTTTGGGAACAACTGAGACACTGCAGGTACCATGGCAGAAACAGAAGAGCGCAAGAACAAAAGGGGGAACAGTGAGGAGGAAAGTGATAGCCACGGATCAACTTTAAAAAACACACACTTTGGTCGGATTTTAAGCAAATATGTACTTTGAAATCGCTTGGGCTTCATGCGTTCGGAGTATTTTCCTTCAACCGGAGTTGCGGAGACATTAGAAACACTTACCTGGCACACTGATGTCATGTTGACGTTGATCATGTTTGTGATGAACTAAAACACAGAACACACCAAACAGCTTAACACTCACGTATTGGATCATGATGATATACCACACTTCTACCATGTGATATAAATAGAAACATATGATAGGTATGATAAATGCAATCAAGCCAAAGGATGACTATGGAGCATTATAGCAAAGAGAAACTTTTAAATCCCTTCGCACTGTCGTGTAAGAGTTGATGCAGCTGGGCTCTCGGTTTTTCATCCATGTTCAGACTGCAAAACTGGCAGCAGAGAATTCTCGTCTGCATGTGCAACAAACTCACGTTGTCCAGATCAGGAATATGGAGGTAGTACTCAGGATAGGGGTAGGACACGCCGACATTGTTGACTGTTGAAGGAAAAATGGAAAAAAAAAAACAAAAAGTGATTATTGTTCCATTTTGGAAAAGCACCGTTTGATAATGCAAACTAGCTTACACTGCAGCCACAAGGTGGCAGCAAAAGCAAACAAGACAAACAGGCAACACCAGGCACAGCCACACCTTGCAACCAATAGAGTACAGTTGGCATCATAAAAAAGGACAAAGAGTTCCTTAAATGTTCAACTAAAGTACAATGTGAACTACAATATGCAAATTGAACTGGAATTGCAGCAGCTTGAGCTGAACTTGTGGTATTAGTATGAAATAATTTCTTAGAAGTGTCCAACGCTCAAACATATTTTTTTCTCCTTTTTTTTTAAAAATGGGTCCCTACCACGACAGGAAAAATGACAAACCCAAGAAAGATAATTCATCCACTGTGGTCTGAAAATATGCTGTACCTGAGTATTCTGCAGCCCTGTGATAACTCGACCACGATTATAACCAAGTACACACAGTCGCATTCAAGTATCCAAAGACAGAAGTTTTAAAAGGGTTCAAACTGGTCTCTTATTCAGGAGCTCGCACCACCTTATGTTTCTACAGGTTTTGTCCAATTTGGCCCACACATCCTGCCACCAGCCAGACAGACTGCAACACCCGTCAGTGCCTGCAGATTCCATAACGCTCAGGATGTACTTCATAAGCTCCTGTTGCAGTCAACATGCTTGCATACCTCACGGAGGCCAAGCACGAATGGCATGTTTAACGTTCCGTCACACATACTCTTCTCACACAAACACGAACCCAACATGGATTTCAAAAACATCGCCGTGTCATGTCATTCAAAAGGTCCAGAAACAACAACAGCAGCAGCAGCTGAGCTCTTACCAAGAACGCCGATCTCCAGACCAGCGAGCCCCGCCTCAATCTTTGGGTAGATGTCTGCCTTGCCGAAGTCAACCGCGATGGTCTTGGTCTCCACTTTGTACTGCTCCTCTGAGACGGGAGAAAGAAACAAGTGTCCATTAATTGAAATGCACGCGGTTGGTGTGAAGAGAAGACCAAAGCCGAGACCGGCGTTTGAGGTCAGGTATCTCAGTCAGCCACACACACACTCACACCCTGCATTCCTGTGTCACACATCAGCCAGCATGTTGTGCAAAAGCTCATTACAAGGCCCAGCAACAGAGCAATCCTGCGTTAAAAAACAACAAAAAACAACCAAACCCTGGTTCTACCGACATGAATGGAGCATGAAACAAGTCAGGGTCAGAATCAAATTGACCCCTCTAACTCCATGTCTCATGATGAACCTGCTTCAATTTGAATTTATTGTCCAAAGACTGGTTTTGCCGAAGATCAGGCAAACACTGACACCGTGTCAGTATGCCTTCAGTTGGGGTTGACACAATACAAGATTTAATAAATCGGAAACCTGAGAGGGAAGCGAGGTGAAGGTGACATTAAAAAAAAAAGAAAGAAAGTGGCGGTTATGAGGAGTCTATATCCAGTTCATAAAAGATTCTTAGTCTTAACAACCGCTGTAAGTCGATGGCAAAGACGCAAAAAAAACGTCAAGGCTGTGGTCGCCTCCTTTGAGGAGTGATTTGGTGTTGCCAGGTCAGGTGGGATTAAGAGAAGTAAGGCGAAACGATGATATTACAGGTGGGACAGGGTGGGTTGCCAGGCGACATGCTAAGCAGGGCGGTTTTGTCAGACTAATCGTGAGGGAGAAGTGCCAGAGAAGAGCAACCCAACCCCCACCACCCCACACCCCAACACACACACACACACACACACCGCCCTGCTCGTGACTACCCATCAGCCCCCTCTGTGGACTTGAAGCACGACAGGGGAAATTGCGCTGTGGGAGACGTCAGAGACAGATGGAAACAGTTAGTCGGGGAAAGGGCATCATTTGAACGAGGGAGGGGTGTCACCGTTCAGTCTAAAACTGGAGATAGGCCAGCAAGAAAGGGGAAGAAAGTTTCTCCTTTCGCCGAGATGTACAATTACCGATTGTGTCCATATTTGTGGGGGGTTTCATAAGGAAGATTGTTCCGTTTAAAAAAAAAAAAAAATTCTCAAATGGAGCAGGTTGGTGCCCAAGTATTGTTTTGTTTTTTTTGTTATTGTTGAAAAACCGTGCCTGATATTTGATGTGCTCTTCATACTGACAGGGAGAAAGCAAAACAAAGCCTCCTTTGTTGGCTACATCTTTTCAATTCACCACAAAATCTGGATTAAGACCTTTGCTTCAAAGCGTACCACAGAAGGAAACATCTAAAATATACTTTGTCTTGCTTGTTTGTCCTCTTATCACCGCCGGTAAACCCTGTGGCCAGTGGGTTGGGATGTCACTGCCTGTCTATATGCACATCCTCATCAGCCCACCCAATCCACTCACTGTGCTCTCGACCCCAAACAGGTTTCCATGATGTTGTGGAGACACACACACACGCTTACCCAGCAATCTGGCCACGTCATCCAGCT